>CAXAQZ010001052.1:0-18347 GCA_963971145.1 Sussaba pulchella | reverse complement strand
ACAACGACAACGACAACGACAACGACAACGACAACGACAACGACAACGACAACGACAACGACAACGACAACGACAACGACAACGACAACGACAACGACAACGACAACGACAACGACAACGACAACGACAACGACAACGACAACGACAACGACAACGACAACGACAACGACAACGACAACGACAACGACAACGACAACGACAACGACAACGACAACGACAACGACAACGACAACGACAACGACAACGACAACGACAACGACAACGACAACGACAACGACAACGACAACGACAACGACAACGACAACGACAACGACAACGACAACGACAACGACAACGACAACGACAACGACAACGACAACGACAACGACAACGACAACGACAACGACAACGACAACGACAACGACAACGACAACGACAACGACAACGACAACGACAACGACAACGACAACGACAACGACAACGACAACGACAACGACAACGACAACGACAACGACAACGACAACGACAACGACAACGACAACGACAACGACAACGACAACGACAACGACAACGACAACGACAACGACAACGACAACGACAACGACAACGACAACGACAACGACAACGACAACGACAACGACAACGACAACGACAACGACAACGACAACGACAACGACAACGACAACGACAACGACAACGACAACGACAACGACAACGACAACGACAACGACAACGACAACGACAACGACAACGACAACGACAACGACAACGACAACGACAACGACAACGACAACGACAACGACAACGACAACGACAACGACAACGACAACGACAACGACAACGACAACGACAACGACAACGACAACGACAACGACAACGACAACGACAACGACAACGACAACGACAACGACAACGACAACGACAACGACAACGACAACGACAACGACAACGACAACGACAACGACAACGACAACGACAACGACAACGACAACGACAACGACAACGACAACGACAACGACAACGACAACGACAACGACAACGACAACGACAACGACAACGACAACGACAACGACAACGACAACGACAACGACAACGACAACGACAACGACAACGACAACGACAACGACAACGACAACGACAACGACAACGACAACGACAACGACAACGACAACGACAACGACAACGACAACGACAACGACAACGACAACGACAACGACAACGACAACGACAACGACAACGACAACGACAACGACAACGACAACGACAACGACAACGACAACGACAACGACAACGACAACGACAACGACAACGACAACGACAACGACAACGACAACGACAACGACAACGACAACGACAACGACAACGACAACGAAAACGACAACGACAACGATAATGCCTTCGACAACGACAACGACAACGACAACGATAATGCCTTCGACAACGACAACGACAACGACAACGACAACGACAACGACAACGACAACGACAACGACAACGACAATGACAACGACAACGACAACGACAACGACAACGACAACGACAACGACAACGACAACGACAACGACAACGACAACGACAACGACAACGATGTTGTGTCCCCGGATGGCCCGTGTCTCCGTCGATGATGGAATTACGGGTCAGGAGGGATAAGTTTTGGGATCGTTTGCCGAATTGAATGATCTCGTTTAAATACAGACGTGGTATATTTATTAACAAAGTTCGGTACAGGTGTTACTTGATTAGACGTGTCACTTTTACCGCGCCGCGGATGGTACTTCGAGTTTTCGTACGATCTTTCCTAGATAGCTACGTAAATACGCCGCGACACGGGAGCCTATTGGTCAGAAGACCGTCGGGCTTGCTGATTCTTTTCAGACTGGCTTTTCGTTCGCGAGCTTTCGGTTGCTCGGAGCTCGTCGTCGAAAAGCTGAGTTTACAATTTTTGTGGTCTGATCGTTGCTGGCCAATCACCTGGTTCTTGGTCAGCACGGTCAATGTTCGAGGTCTTTTGCAATGAAATTGTTGGGTTTATTGAACTTTACCGTAAGCAATTTTAGCGTAAGCGATTTTTAGCGTAAGCAGTTCGTTAGCCTTGGCTGGTTCGATGACCGTGGGGAACAATTATATACTTGATATAATTGTTCATGGAATTTATTTAGAATTTATAATGACAATAATTTGATGAAAATTACGGGGCACAACATCCCTCCCCCCTGAAAAGTAAAAATTTGGATATTGGTAATGGACACAATTTTTGCTTCGAATACTTTTTTGTGTGCCCGGGGTTTTCGGTTTATTTTGCTCGTTCGCGACGGTAGTACTGGTCTAGTTGTTTTACTGTTTCGCGGTTTTTTCGTATCTCGTCTGTGGTTCGAATTTCGGGTCGCTCTTCTTCGCGTGGGGCGAAGGTCTCTAGATTGATTGCGACGGTCGCGGCTGAAGGCTGCGGTGTCGCGTTTCTTTTTCGCATTGCTCGGTATACGGCGTAACTGACCAGCGCTATCGCCGCGACTGCGAGTATCGCTGTTGTGCTTATTGTTATGGCGCTGTGGAATTTGTTTCGGAATTCCTCGCGTAAATGTTCTTTGATTTCTCGGACTCGCTGTCCGAGTTCACGTAGTTTGGCGGGGTCTCGTATGACTGGCTGGAGCATGGCTGTTGCCCCGTCCGTCTTGGTGCTGGTTGCTTCTCCCTCCCCGTCCAGGAGGGTGAGGTTGTTGGGGGGTAGGTAGTCCTCTCGGACCGTCTGTGTGTATCGTCGTCCTGTGGCGACGCTGAAACCCTGGGCTGTTACCTTACATACTCCTACCAAAGCCATAATTCCCGTCCCTACTAATTTTCCTAGCTTGGTTATGCCGTTTTCGCATGTTATTCGGATGGTTTCGCTTTTCGGTGCTACGTATAACCATCTGCCGGGTTGCAGCATGGTTATGATAATTGTTTCTTTTAGGTTCACGGCCCGTTTTTCGCATGTTATTTCGTTATCGGGTCGTATTTTCGCGTATAATTGTACTTCGCAGGGCGCATTCCCGGTTATCGGTTGCACCGGTTGTGCTGCTGGGCATATGTATAACCTTTTGTTCGTTTTGCACCTTGAGAGATCGTTGTTCGTCATCTGGATGAAGTCTCGGTTTTCGGGGTCGATGACCACGGTGTCTTCGGTGGTGTCGAGGAACACGTATGTGTCTCCGGTCGACTTCGTTGGGAGGGGGTACGTTTTGCTGACTTTGTACCGCCGCTGCTCGAGGAGTGGTATGTCCACTACTACTACCAACGTTCCATTGTAGTAGTAGGCCGATTTGTCACTGTAGCTGGGAAGCTGTGACATCTGATCGCGGGTGATTATCGTTGGGAACGAGCTTCCTGTTGGTAGGTACGGCAGTGCGTCGGTGAGGTGACGCACGAGTTTCCGTGGTGGGATTACCGCGACGTCGAGTCGGCCGTGTCCGATGTCGACGACGAGTCTGATGAGTTCCTGGATGTCGTCGAGTAATTCTTCTACTACCACGCTTACAGCGGCTATATTTTCCGTTAGCTGCTGTCTTCGTGTCACCTGATCCAGGCGGTCCCCGAGGCTCCTTTCCAATTTCCGGAGGGTGGCCTTGAGGGTGTCTTCGTTTGTCTGGATGTGCCTGGAGGTTTCGTTGAACATTTCTATGGCCATCTCGATCACTTGCAGCTGATCTGTGGCGGCGTCCTTGAGCACCCGTTGGTTGTCTCTAAGGGCGGTTATTTGCTCGTTGATGGCTTCAGCGTCGTCGTGGTCCATGTTGCCCGAGATGAATTTGATGGCCGTGCCGAGGCCGTCGACCAACCCTCGTCGGGTTCGCGCGTGTTTGTGGGATCCCAATAGGTCGGAGAAGGTCTCGATCCCGTAGGTGATCTTGTCTACCATTGGGGCGACTGCTTTGGCTAGGACGGGGCATAGATAATTTTCACCGGTCCTGCTTTTGCACGTCGCGGTGGTCGTGCGCAGGTAATTTTTTACCTCTTCGCCACGTTTAGCTAGTGGGGCCACGTTAAGGGCGATAGCTAGTCGCCAAGTTGCTTTTGCGACGGCGAGCGTTCCCATGTCCTCGAAGTAGATCCCCGGTTGGCTCGGGAACTCTCTTATCTCGTAGTCCGTTGTGGTGTTGCCTCGGCACGTGATCCCTAGTGCGAGGAGGGCGATCCTGCAACGGAAAGCGGTGTTAGCGAGGCGTGAGACTGCTGAGTGAGCGCTCCTCTTCTCGGAGTCTCCTTCTCTTGCCTCTCTTCGGAACTGGGGGCTGGCTGCGGTCGGTCGTGGGTGAAGTCTCATTAGACATTTCGGAGCAGTTGACTGCGGGTCGTGTGCTTCCGTTTCACCATGGGTTTCTGTCCGTGTTTGGTGAGTTTTGTTTGGGCCCCTTTTTTCTGTTGGTTGGGATTATTAATTACTACCCCTTTTTTTTTTTTTTTTTTTTTTTTTTTTTTTTTTTTTTTTTTTTTTTTTCCAGGCTCCCGGCGATTATTTTGTACGTCGTTTGACGTGGGAAGAGTACGATATTTTGTTTCGGCCGGAACCCTTCCTCCCGAGTTGGTGGGATTGCAGGGCACGCCACGCGGAGATCGTTCGCCGGCGTATTATCCGGGAGGCCCGACGCAGATGTCGGGCAGCGGTGGATGTTCTCTGGGGGCTTGGTGAATTCGAAGGGGAAGAGGACCCGTTTCCCGACTTCATAGGGCTTTGGGCCCTTTTTGCGGTGGTCGTCGTGGTCGGCGACCAGCGTCTCGTGGATATTTAGTTGTATTGTGCGGAAAAGGGATCCGGCTCCGGTGGAGTCGGGTCTAATAAACGGAGGATAGTCTGAAACTCATTTTTCTTTATTTTTTATGTTCCCTTGTTTTCCTATTCTAGGTTCCCTCATTTTAGTTATTACTAACCTAATAAACCTAATGAGGTTTCGTTTTCCCTCTCTCTCTTTTTTTTTTTTGTTTTGCGTTAGTGGTCCACGAACAATTTGATGCGGTTCGCGTGGACCGTCAGTTCTTTCTTTCCCTTCCGGATTTTGTAGGTGACCGGGGTGCGTTGCTCCGTCACCTCGTATGGTCCTACCCATTTAGGGGTTAGTTTGGCCGACCTGCCTCGTCGCACGGTGTCGTCGTGGAGGAGGACGCGGTCGCCGATGCGGTAGGTCACCTCGGACGTGCCCTTGTCGTAGCTCGTCTTCGCCGTTTCCTTTGCTTGTTGCAGGTTGTTTCGGGCGACTGTCCAGGTCGCTCGCAGTCTTTCCCGTAGCTCGTCGGCATAATCGTCGTACGAGTAGGTGCTTCGCGGTTCCTGTTTTACCGCTGTCGGTAGCACTGCTGTTTGTCCAAAGGTAAGCTCGTGCGGGGACAGCCCCGTGGCTGTGTGCGGTGTGGTGTTGTACGTGAACATCGCGTACGGCAGCCACTCGTCCCAGTCGCATTGATCTTCTTCGATAAAATGCCGTAGGTATTCTGCGAGGGTACGGTGCGACCTTTCTAGGGCCCCGTTACTCTCTGGGTGGTAGGCTGTGGTTTGGACCTTTTTGATTCGTAGTAGCCGGCAGATTTCCTTGAAGGTTTTACTCAGGAAATTTGTCCCTTGGTCGGATAGGATGATTGCGGGCATGCCGTACCGACAGACCACTTCTTTTACGAGAGCCTTGGCTACGGTGTCGGCCTCCTGGTTTTCGATTGCCATAGCCGCGCTGTATTTCGTTAGAGCGTCTTGGTATGTCAGGATGTATTTGTTGCCCTGGTGTGTTTCGGGCAGGGGGCCAACAATATCCACCGACGCTTTTTCGAAAGCTCTTTCGGGCGTGTCGGTGATTACCATCGGAACTCGCTCTTTCCGGCTGAGCTTGTTCTTTTGGCATTTTGGGCAATTGTTTACGTGTTTTTCCACGTCTTTCTTTATGCCGGGCCATTCGTACTTGGTCCGGATCCTTGCAAGGGTTCGTTTAATGCCCTGGTGCCCTCCGAGAGGGGCGTCGTGGTATTCATGCATAATTATCCTTCGGTCCTCGGGGCTGGGACAGGTTACGCTACTGCGGTCGCCACGCTCGTCTTCTGTACGGCTGTCTCCGTCGTTGCTGTGGCGCGCGTCCGTATCGCTGTCCTCCCCGTTCTCCGCTTCCTCAGCCACGGGTAGCCGTCCGCTGACCGCTGCCCGGCGGCTCGAGCCGCTGGGCTTGGCGCTCGCGACACCGCTGGTTTCGCTGTCGCACGGCGCGAGGCTTGCTTTCTCTCTCTTCTCGCCCGTTCCTTTCGCGTGGCTGTCCGCGCTGTCCCCACTCGCACCGCTCTCGGTTGCTATGGGATACGGCGGACCGGTTAAGCGTGGGGCCATGCCGGAGGAGTTGTCTCTCTCTCTCTCTCGCGCAACATGCCCCTTTCTCTCCTTCTCTTGGCTTCTTGTCACCGCGCATATTCTACTCAATGCGTCGGCGTTCGTGTTTTTCTTTCCCGCTTTATATTCTATATCGAACTCGTGCTCGGATAATTTAATTTTCCAACGCATGAGTCGAGAGCCGGGATCCTTTACACCGAATAGCCAAGTTAAGGGTTGGTGGTCTGTTACCACCTTGAAACGTGTACCGTAAACGTAAGGTCGGAACTGAGTTATTGCCCAGACGATCGCGAGCAGTTCTTTCTCGGTCGTTGTGTAATTGAGCTCGGCCTTCGACAGAGTACGGCTCGCGTAGCATATCGGAAGGTCGTCCCCGACCTTCCCTTGCGATAATATCGCCCCGATGGCCTTGTCTGACGCATCGGTCGTTACTACGAATGGCTTACCGAAATCCGGGTACTGGAGTACCGGTGCCGTGGTCATTGCGGTTTTCAGCTCCTCGAACGCTGCGTCTCGGACGGCAGTCCATTCAAATGCCTCGTCCTTCCGCACGAGTTCCGTGAGGGGCTTAGCGATGCTCGAGAAGTTTTTTATAAATTTCCGGTAGTATCCGGCCAACCCAAGGAAAGATTGTACTCCTTTTACGGTGGTTGGTATCGGAAAATTTTTTACAGCCGCGATTTTCTCGGGGTCTGCTTGTACGCCCTTTTCTGAAATTATGTGGCCGAGGTAATGCGTTTCCTTTCGCATTAGTTGACATTTGCTCGGCTGTAGGGCCAATTTCGCTTCTCGCAGGCGTTGGAAGACTTCTGCGAGTCGACTTTTGTGCTCCTGTAGGGTCTTACCGTGGATGACGATGTCGTCCAGGTAGACGTAGCATTTTATCCCGTCCAGTCCCGCTAGGACTGTGTTCATCAGCCTTTGGAACGTCGGGGGAGCGTTTTTTAATCCGAAGGGCATTCGGTTGTATTCGAAATGCCCTTGCGGCGTCGAGAAGGCGGTTTTTTCTTTATCTCTCTTGGCCATTGGGATTTGGTGAAATCCCGACGCAAGATCGAGAGTGGAGAAATACTTTGCCCTTCCCAGCTGGTCCAATATTTCGTTAATATTGGGCAGCGGGTACGAGTCTCCTATGGTCGCTTCGTTTAGTTTACGGAAGTCTACCACGACTCGCATTCGTCGTTGTCCGTTGGCATCGGGCTTCTTTGCCACAACCAGCAGTGGCGCGTTCCATTGACTTTTGCTTGGTTGTATGATGCCGTCGGTCAACATTTCTTCCGTTTGTCGCTCTACCTCTCTTTTATGAGCTTCGGGGAGGCGATACGGGTGCACTTTTGTCGGTAACGTGCCTTCCTTCAGGAGGATGCAGTGTTCGACTTTGTCAGTACACGGAAGCACGTCTCCCGGAAGGTGGAATATGTCTTCGAATTGTTGTATTATTTCTTCGAGCGACGATAATTCCTCCGCGTTGAGGTGTGCAAGGTCGAGTTCGTCTCGCAGTCGGTCGAGCCTCTCGACCCCTCTGCCCGCGCGCACGGTGCCCACGCTGAGCGACTCGGTCGCGCTATCGCCTAGCGGCTCGAGTTGCACTACGGGTCGTAGCACTGTGTGCGCTCGGTCGCTGGTGTTTACTATGCACACGGCACAGCTGTTCCCTCTCGGTGGCGTTACACAGGCACCGACGAGAATTTCTTTTTCGAGTTCGTATTTCTCTACGAAACCGACGGTTTTGCTCTTAGTTTTCCCGTGGACGATTGTTTCGCTCCGCGGGGGCAAAGTAACCCTATCGGTTCCGTCAATCAGTGGCATACTGTGTCCGTATAATTTTATTTTTTCTCCACCGAGGATGTCGGCTTGGTGTTTCTTTATGAAATCCATGCCGAGCAGTCCATTGACGTTCAACGGTACGTCGTCCTCGACGACGTAGAACCAGTGTCGGATCGAAACTGCTGGTACGTCCAGGATGACTTCCGCTTTGCATAACGGGCGTATTGTCATCCCCGATACGCCCTTCAGGGTTACTTTCGTCTTTTCGACCGTCGTATGAGGTAGCAAGCAGTTCCGTCGGATCACGCAACACTGAGCTCCGGTGTCGGCTTTCAGCGTTATCACTCCGCTGGCCGAGTTCGGTGACTCGATGTCGAAGTCGCTCGCGGACAGTGCCGACGGAATCGTGACCTGCATAACTTGCAACGTTTCCTCCGGCTCGGGGGCGTCTGGTGTCATTCCGTGGTCGCTTATCGTCATTAGGTTGATCGCTAGCGTGCCCAGCGTCAGTTTGGTCGACGCGTCGTTCTGCCCCGCTTTCCGTTGGGTGCCTTGGTTGTCTTGTTTTGCGTTGTTCTGCCCTTGCTGACTGGTTTGGTTGGTTCGTTGGTTTCCCTGTGTGTTGTTCCGTTGTCCATTCTGGCGGTCGTTCCGCTGACATCCGTTCTTTTCGTCCGCTATTCGCTTTCTGCAGTCCTTTTTCATGTGGCCCCTTTTCTGACAGTAGTGGCACACGATATCCACCTGATGGAGCGTTCGATTTTGATCCGCGACGGGGAGGCTGGTGCGTCCGGATTGCTTTGGGCAGTTTCTGGCGTAGTGGTTTCCACTTCCGCAGTGATAGCAAGTTTTGTCGCCACTGCCGTTGTTATTACCATTGTTATTGCCTCCGTTGTTGTAGCTCCGACGTTGGTTGCCGTTGTTGCTGTTATTGTTGCCGTTGTAACTTCGGCGTTGGTTGGCTCCTTGCGCTCCTCCGTTCCCTCTTGGTAGCAACATTTCACTTATTTCGATTGCTCCGACGACGGCTTCGTGCAGCGTCGTGAAGTTTCGGGCACGCACGATCGTTTGCACTTGGCCATGTAGTCCATTCTCGAAATTGGCCTGTGCACTTCGTCGGGTGACGGTTTCGATTGTCCGGGCCTCTCCCGGGGTTGATATTCCTTCGCACAGCTTTCCTATGAGGTCAACCGTCACCTGCTCCACCCTTGATGCGTACGTCGCGACACTTTCGCCTTGGTTTTGTCGCAGGGAGTTGAATTCCAGTTGCAGAGCTGCCAGCGACTTGCGCTTCCCGTACAGCATCCGCAGCTCCGTCCTAAGTTCCTCGAGGGTTTTGATATTCTTGTGTTTTAGGTCCTGTGCTGGCCTGCCGGTGATGTGTCCCGATATGACGAATTCTATGAAAACTTCGTGATCCTCGTACGGGACCCGGTCGTGCGCGGTTTGGCAAGCGCGTAGAAACTGGTCTAACTCGTCGGGACCTTCTCCGGAGAATTTTGGGACTTGTTTCATTGCCATCCCGAGTTCCACCGTCCGTCGGTCGCCGGAATATCCGCCCCTCCGCCGGATGGATCTCGATCTTGATGACGATTCGTCCGCCATCCTCTCTTCCAGCCGTTCCAGTCGTTGTTTTAGGTCCGCGTTTTGGTCCTCGAGGGCCCTAATTAATTCGTACGCATCGCTGCTGACGTCGTGGAGGGTGTTGGCTAGGTTGCGCCGTGCCGATCCCGTCGGATCGTCATTGTAGCGGCGTCTGTCGGCGTTTGCCCCGCGGGCAGTTCGGTCGGGATCCCTGCCATCGTCGTCGTCGAATCTCCGTGTTTTGGGTATGGCTCCGAGACTTTTTGGTAGAACTTCGCGTTCCCTAGGGTTTGTGGGTGGATAGTTTGCGGCTTCCGCCCGGAGGCGGTTTATATCGGCGTCGATCATGGCGTCGGTAACTCGAGAGGTCGGTCGGAATCGCCGTTCCCTCTCGGCATCATTTGTGTCCGCAAAATCCGTACCGCGTCTCACGTTGACCCCTAAATCCCGGAGACTTCCCGTCATTGCAGACTGGCGGGTTCGGGGTAAGAGCCCCGACGGCGTAAGGGAATATAAAGCCTCATTTGTACGGAACGTAATGTCGCCGAGCGCGGCTTGAGCCCCTGCCGCGGCTTCGACGGCTTGCCCTGGCAATGCCGAATCGAATGAGTGCGACACTCGCTGGTCTCTCGGGTCGTCGCTCATTGTGTGTGTGTATTTTTTTTTTTTTTTTAACTCTACGGGTTGCCTGACGGGTATTCCCCGCTACTATTAGGGCTTTTATTTATTTATTCCTCTGTCCCTGGTTCCCCGGAAATTATTTATTCCTTACAGTTCCCGGCTCTAGTAGTCCGTTGCTACTATTCACGCGCAAGCAGACTCCCCTATGGGTTGCGGTAACTAACGCGGAAAATTACGCGAAACAATTCTATTTACTAGCTCGCAAGGGGCGCGTAACAAAATTTTCGCGGGCGTTGGCGTAATCCTAGCTAAATTGGCTTTGGTAGGCTAATATGTAGGAAGTATTAACAGCCACTTACAGGTTGTAGATCGCTGATGATCCCCGAAACGGTCGGCCTTGGTTCATCTCCGCTGCGTTTCCTTGAGCCCGTGTCCGGTTCGCCGTCCTCGTCCTTGACCCTCTGACGCGCTCTGCTCGGATGGCTCGTTATCTCGCTACGGCAGATACCACTGCGCGGTAGGAGCACCAGGCTGTACTCCGACGTCTGCGTGTCGTGTAGAGCCCTGGATTTTCGCACTAGGGCTGCGCACCGATTGTTGCACTTTCCCGCAACGGTGTAGCCTGTGCCACCAGGTAAATTCTCGCGATGTGCACTTCCGGAATTTAACCCTGGGTCCACGTACGGGCACTGTCGATCACTTAATCGCTGCGCCGCACAGCCAGGTAGAATGCCTCGTCAGCTTCGGTAACGGGATTCTATCTCTGGGTTTCACCACGCGCACCGCAAACACTGCTGGCCCGGTGCCGTGTAGCCGGATAAAAATCTAACCAGGATTCTTATCACGGGTGTTGTTTACCGCGGTCTATCTCGGTTGTTTTAACGCGATACCGCCTTCCAGGTGGATTCCTCGACGACTGCGTCTCAGGAATCCCCGCACTGGGAACACGTCGTAACGTAAGTTCTGAAACCGCACCGATTTTAACTCAATTTGGCAGATCCCACCGCTGCCACCAATGTTGTGTCCCCGGATGGCCCGTGTCTCCGTCGATGATGGAATTACGGGTCAGGAGGGATAAGTTTTGGGATCGTTTGCCGAATTGAATGATCTCGTTTAAATACAGACGTGGTATATTTATTAACAAAGTTCGGTACAGGTGTTACTTGATTAGACGTGTCACTTTTACCGCGCCGCGGATGGTACTTCGAGTTTTCGTACGATCTTTCCTAGATAGCTACGTAAATACGCCGCGACACGGGAGCCTATTGGTCAGAAGACCGTCGGGCTTGCTGATTCTTTTCAGACTGGCTTTTCGTTCGCGAGCTTTCGGTTGCTCGGAGCTCGTCGTCGAAAAGCTGAGTTTACAATTTTTGTGGTCTGATCGTTGCTGGCCAATCACCTGGTTCTTGGTCAGCACGGTCAATGTTCGAGGTCTTTTGCAATGAAATTGTTGGGTTTATTGAACTTTACCGTAAGCAATTTTAGCGTAAGCGATTTTTAGCGTAAGCAGTTCGTTAGCCTTGGCTGGTTCGATGACCGTGGGGAACAATTATATACTTGATATAATTGTTCATGGAATTTATTTAGAATTTATAATGACAATAATTTGATGAAAATTACGGGGCACAACAACGACAACGACAACGACAACGACAACGACAACGACAACGACAACGACAACGACAACGACAACGACAACGACAACGACAACGACAACGACAACGACAACGACAACGACAACGACAACGACAACGACAACGACAACGACAACGACAACGACAACGACAACGACAACGATAATGCCTTCGACAACGACAACGACAACGACAACGATAATGCCTTCGACAACGACAACGACAACGACAACGACAACGACAACGACAACGACAACGACAACGACAACGACAACGTCAACGACAACGACAACGACAACGACAACGACAACGACAACGACAACGACAACGACAACGACAACGACAACGACAACGACAACGACAACGACAACGACAACGACAACGACAACGACAACGACAACGACAACGACAACGACAACGACAACGACAACGACAACGACAACGACAACGACAACGACAACGACAACGACAACGACAACGACAACGACAACGACAACGACAACGACAACGACAACGACAACGACGACGACGACGACGACGACGACAACGACAACGACAACGACAACGACAACGACAACGACAACGACAACGACAACGACAACGACAACGACAACGACAACGACAACGACAACGACAACGACAACGACAACGACAACGACAACGACAACGACAACGACAACGACAACGACAACGACAACGACAACGACAACGACAACGACAACGACAACGACAACGACAACGACAACGACAACGACAACGACAACGACAACGACAACGACAACGACAACGACAACGACAACGACAACGACAACGACAACGACAACGACAACGACAACGACAACGACAACGACAACGACAACGACAACGACAACGACAACGACAACGACAACGACAACGACAACGACAACGACAACGACAACGACAACGACAACGACAACGACAACGACAACGACAACGACAACGACAACGACAACGAAAACGACAACGACAACGATAATGCCTTCGACAACGACAACGACAACGACAACGATAATGCCTTCGACAACGACAACGACAACGACAACGACAACGACAACGACAACGACAACGACAACGACAACGACAACGACAACGACAACGACAACGACAACGACAACGACAACGACAACGACAACGACAACGACAACGACAACGACAACGACAACGACAACGACAACGACAACGACAACGACAACGACAACGACAACGACAACGACAACGACAACGACAACGACAACGACAACGACAACGACAACGACAACGACAACGACAACGACAACGACAACGACAACGACAACGACAACAACAACGACAACGACAACGACAACGACAACGACAACGACAACGAAAACGAAAACGACAACGACAACGACAACGACAACGACAACGACAACGACAACGACAACGACAACGACAACGACAACGGACAACGACAACGACAACGACAACGACAACGACAACGACAACGACAACGACAACGACAACGACAACGACAACGACAACGACAACGACAACGACAACGACAACGACAACGACAACGACAACGAAAACGACAACGACAACGATAATGCCTTCGACAACGACAACGACAACGACAACGATAATGCCTTCGACAACGACAACGACAACGACAACGACAACGACAACGACAACGACAACGACAACGACAAACGACAACGACAACGACAACGACAACGACAACGACAACGACAACGACAACGACAACGACAACGACAACGACAACGACAACGACAACGACAACGACAACGACACGACAACGACAACGACAACGACACGACAACGACAACGACAACGACAACGACAACGACAACGACAACGACAACGACAACGACAACGACAACGACAACGACAACGACAACGACAACGACAACGACAACGATAATGCCTTCGACAACGACAACGACAACGACAACGATAATGCCTTCGACAACGACAACGACAACGACAACGACAACGACAACGACAACGACAACGACAACGACAACGACAACGACAACGTCAACGACAACGACAACGACAACGACAACGACAACGACAACGACAACGACAACGACAACGACAACGACAACGACAACGACAACGAAAACGACAACGACAACGAAAACGACAACGACAACGACGACGACGACGACAACGACAACGACAACGACAACGACAACGACAACGACAACGACAACGACAACGACAACGACAACGACAACGACAACGACAACGACAACGACAACGACAACGACAACGACAACGACAACGACAACGACAACGACAACGACAACGACAACGACAACGACAACGACAACGACAACGACAACGACAACGACAACGACAACGACAACGACAACGACAACGACAACGACAACGACAACGACAACGACAACGACAACGACAACGACAACGACAACGACAACGACAACGACAACGACAACGACAACGACAACGACAACGACAACGACAACGACAACGACAACGACAACGACAACGACAACGACAACGACAACGACAACGACAACGACAACGACAACGACAACGACTAACGACAACGACAACGACAACGACAACGACAACGACAACGACAACGACAACGACAACGACAACGACAACGACAACGACAACGACAACGACAACGACAACGACAACGACAACGACAACGACAACGACAACGACAACGACAACGACAACGACAACGACAACGACAACGACAACGACAACGACAACGACAACGACAACGACAACGACAACGACAACGACAACGACAACGACAACGACAACGACAACGACAACGACAACGACAACGACAACGACAACGACAACGACAACGACAACGACAACGACAACGACAACGACAACGACAACGACAACGACAACGACAACGACAACGACAACGACAACGACAACGACAACGACAACGACAACGACAACGACAACGACAACGACAACGACAACGACAACGACAACGACAACGACAACGACAACGACAACGACAACGACAACGACAACGACAACGACAACGACAACGACAACGACAACGACAACGACAACGACAACGACAACGACAACGACAACGACAACGACAACGACAACGACAACGACAACGACAACGACAACGACAACGACAACGACAACGACAACGACCAACGACAACGACAACGACAACGTCAACGACAACGACAACGACAACGACAACGACAACGACAACGACAACGACAACGACAACGACAACGACAACGACAACGACAACGACAACGACAACGACAACGACAACGACAACGACAACGACAACGACAACGAAAACGACAACGACAACGACAACGACAACGACAACGACAACGACAACGACAACGACAACGACAACGACAACGACAACGACAACGACAACGACACGACAACGACAACGACAACGACAACGACAACGAAAACGACAACGACAACGATAATGCCTTCGACAACGACAACGACAACGACAACGATAATGCCTTCGACAACGACAACGACAACGACAACGACAACGACAACGACAACGACAACGACAACGACAACGACAACGACAACGACAACGACAACGACAACGACAACGACAACGACAACGACAACGACAACGACAACGACAACGACAACGACAACGACAACGACAACGACAACGACAACGACAACGACAACGACAACGACAACGACAACGACAACGACAACGACAACGACAACGACAACGACAACGACAACGACAACGACAACGACAACGACAACGACAACAACAACGACAACGACAACGACAACGACAACGACAACGACAACGAAAACGACAACGACAACGACAACGACAACGACAACGACAACGACAACGACAACGACAACGACAACGACAACGACAACGACAACGACAACGACAACGACAACGACAACGACAACGACAACGACAACGACAACGACAACGACAACGACAACGACAACGAAAACGACAACGACAACGATAATGCCTTCGACAACGACAACGACAACGACAACGATAATGCCTTCGACAACGACAACGACAACGACAACGACAACGACAACGACAACGACAACGACAACGACAACTGACAACGACAACGACAACGACAACGACAACGACAACGACAACGACAACGACAACGACAACGACAACGACAACGACAACGACAACGACAACGACAACGACAACGACAACGACAACGACAACGACAACGACAACGACAACGACAACGACAACGACAACGACAACGACAACGACAACGACAACGACAACGACAACGACAACGACAACGACAACGACAACGACAACGACAACGACAACGACAACGACAACGACAACGACAACGACAACGACAACGACAACGACAACGACAACGATAATGCCTCGACAACGACAACGACAACGACAACGATAATGCCTTCGACAACGACAACGACAACGACAACGACAACGACAACGACAACGACAACGACAACGACAACGTCAACGACAACGACAACGACAACGACAACGACAACGACAACGACAACGAACGACAACGACAACGACAACGACAACGACAACGACAACGACAACGACAACGAAAACGACAACGACAACGAAAACGACAACGACAACGACGACGACTACGACAACGACAACGACAACGACAACGACAACGACAACGACAACGACAACGACAACGACAACGACAACGACAACGACAACGACAACGACAACGACAACGACAACGACAACGACAACGACAACGACAACGACAACGACAACGACAACGACAACGACAACGACAACGACAACGACAACGACAACGACAACGACAACGACAACGACAACGACAACGACAACGACAACGACAACGACAACGACAACGACAACGACAACGACAACGACACGACAACGACAACGACAACGACAACGACAACGACAACGACAACGACAACGACAACGACAACGACAACGACAACGACAACGACAACGACAACGACAACGACAACGACAACGACAACGACAACGACAACGACAACGACAACGACAACGACAACGACAACGACAAACGACAACGACAACGACAACGACAACGACAACGACAACGACAACGACAACGACAACGACAACGACAACGAAACGACACAACGACAACGACAACGACAACGACAACGACAACGACAACGACAACGACAACGACAACGACAACGACAACGACAACGACAACGACAACGACAACGACAACGACAACGACAACGACAACGACAACGACAACGACAACGACAACGACAACGACAACGACAACGACAACGACAACGACAACGACAACGACAACGACAACGACAACGACAACGACAACGACAACGACAACGACAACGACAACGACAACGACAACGACAACGACAACGACAACGACAACGACAACGACAACGACAACGACAACGACAACGACAACGACAACGACAACGACAACGACAACGACAACGACAACGACAACGACAACGACAACGACAACGACAACGACAACGACAACGACAACGACAACGACAACGACAACGACAACGACAACGACAACGACAACGACAACGACAACGACAACGACAACGACAACGACAACGACAACGACAACGACAACGACAACGACAACGACAACGACAACGACAACGACAACGACAACGACAACGACAACGACAACGACAACGACAACGACAACGACAACGACAACGACAACGACACGACAACGACAACGACAACGACAACGACAACGACAACGACAACGACAACGACAACGACAACGACAACGACAACGACAACGACAACGACAACGACAACGACAACGACAACGACAACGACAACGACAACGACAACGACAACGAAACGACAACGACAACGACAACGACAACGACAACGACAACGACAACGACAACGACAACGACAACGACAACGACAACGACAACGACAACGACAACGACAACGACAACGACAACGACAACGACAACGACAACGACAACGACAACGACAACGACAACGACAACGACAACGACAACGACAACGACAACGACAACGACAACGACAACGACAACGACAACGACAACGACAACGACAACGACAACGACAACGACAACGACAACGACAACGACAACGACAACGACAACGACAACGACAACGACAACGACAACGACAACGACAACGACAACGACAACGACAACGACAACGACAACGACAACGACAACGACAACGACAACGACAACGACAACGACAACGACAACGACAACGACAACGACAACGACAACGACAACGACAACGACAACGACAACGACAACGACAACGACAACGACAACGACAACGACAACGACAACGAAAACGACAACGACAACGATAATGCCTTCGACAACGAAAACGACAACGACAACGATAA
>CAXAQZ010001051.1:7500-14034 GCA_963971145.1 Sussaba pulchella | reverse complement strand
AAACGCGAAAACCACTTTGACCTAAAATTTATTCTAATAAATTGATGAAAAAAAATTGGTATCGAAAAACGAAAGAGGATTTTAAAATCCACACGTAGACCGATCGCATGTACATTGAGTTGACGCGTAGACCGACCGCACTCGGGAATAATCCACGCGTAGACCGACCGCGACCAGAGTTGTTCGACGCGTAGACCGATCGCATGTACATTGGGTTGACGCGTAGACCGATCGCCCTCGGAAATAATCCACGCGTAGACCGACCGCGACCAGAGGTGTTCGACGCGTAGACCGATCGCATTCTCGAAAAGTAAAAGAACATAACTTTCTTCTTATCGCATTAACGTAACGATCAATATCAAAACGTGCTTAAAAATTTTTTTTTTTAAATTATTTTTCCATCGGAATGAAATGAATAAACCTTAAATTTTTACCCGTGGATCGACCTTTTTTTCTTAAACCCAAAAAAAAAAAAAAAATTCGGTTGTAAAATAATAAGAACATTAAAATGATTCCAGGCGTAGACCGATCGGTTTTTTTGAAATTCGAAAATGAAGAAAAAAATTTTTCATGAAACGCGAAAAAAAATTTGACCTAAAATTTATTCTAATGAATTGATGAAAAAAATTGATATCGAAAAAGGAAAGAGGAATTTAAAATCCACACGTAGACCGATCGCATGTATATTGAGTTGACGCGTAGACCGACCGCACTCGGAAATAATCCACGCGTAGACCGACCGCGACCAGAGTTGTTCGACGCGTAGACCGATCGCATGTACATTGAGTTGACGCGTAGACCGATCGCACTCGGGAATAATCCACGCGTAGACCGACCGCGACCAGAGTTGTTCGACGCGTAGACCGATCGCTTTCTCGAAAAGTAAAAAAACATAACTTTCTTCTTATCGCATTAACGTGACAATCAATATCAAAACGTGGTTAAAAAATTTTTTTTCAAATAATTTTTTCATCGAAATGAAATAAATAAAACTTCATTTTTCGACCGTAGATCGACCGCTTTTTCTTGAAACCAAAAAAAAAAAAAAAAAAATTCGTTTGTAAAATAATAAGAACATTAAAATTATTCCAGGCGTAGACCGATCGGTTTTTCTGAAATTCGAAAAAAAAAAAAATTTTTTTCATGAAACGCGAAAACCATTTTGACCTAAAATTTATTCTAATAAATTGATGAAAAAAATTGGTATCGAAAAACGAAAGAGGATTTTAAAATCCACACGTAGACCGATCGCATGTACATTGAGTTTACGCGTAGACCGACCGCACTCGGGAATAATCCACGCGTAGACCGACCGCGACCAGGGTTGTTCGACGCGTAGACCGATCGCATGTACATTGGGTTGACGCGTAGACCGATCGCCCTCGGAAATAATCCACGCGTAGACCGACCGCGACCAGAGTTGTTCGACGCGTAGACCGATCGCATTCTCGAAAAGTAAAAGAACATAACTTTCTTCTTATCGCATTAACGCAACGATCAATATCAAAACGTGCTTAAAAATTTTTTTTTTAAAATTATTTTTCCATCGGAATAAAATGAATAAACCTTAAATTTTTACCCGTAGATCGACCTTTTTTTCTTGAACCCAAAAAAAAAAAAAAAAATTCGGTTGTAAAATAATAAGAACATTAAAATGATTCCAGGCGTAGACCGATCGGTTTTTTTGAAATTCGAAAATGAAGAAAAAAATTTTTCATGAAACGCGAAAAAAAATTTGACCTAAAATTTATTCTAATGAATTGATGAAAAAAATTGATATCGAAAAACGAAAGAGTAATTTGAAATCCACACGTAGACCGATCGCATGTATATTGAGTTGACGCGTAGACCGACCGCACTCGGAAATAATCCACGCGTAGACCGACCGCGACCAGAGTTGTTCGACGCGTAGACCGATCGCATGTACATTGAGTTGACGCGTAGACCGATCGCACTCGGGAATAATCCACGCGTAGACCGACCGCGACCAGAGTTGTTCGACGCGTAGACCGATCGCTTTCTCGAAAAGTAAAAAAACATAACTTTCTTCTTATCGCATTGACGTGACAATCAATATCAAAACGTGGTTAAAAAATTTTTTTTCAAATTATTTTTTCATCGAAATGAAATAAATAAACCTTCATTTTTCGACCGTAGATCGACCGCTTTTTCTTGAAACCAAAAAAAAAAAAAAAAAAATTCGTTTGTAAAATAATAAGAACATTAAAATTATTCCAGGCGTAGACCGATCGGTTTTTCTGAAATTCGAAAATGAAGAAAAAAAATTTTCATGTAACGCGAAAAAAAATTTGACCTAAAATTTATTCTAATGGATTGATGAAAAAAATTGATATCGAAAAACGAAAGAGGAATTTAAAATCCACACGTAGACCGATCGCATGTACATTGAGTTGACGCGTAGACCGACCGCACTCGGGAATAATCCACGCGTAGACCGACCGCGACCAGAGTTGTTCGACGCGTAGACCGATCGCTTTCTCGAAAAGTAAAAAAACATAACTTTCTTCTTATCGCATTAACGTAACAATCAATATCTAAACGTGGTTAAAAAGTTTTTTTAAAAATTATTTTTTCATCGAAATGAAATAAATAAACCTTCATTTTTCGACCGTAGATCGACCGCTTTTTCTTGAAACCAAACAAAAAAAAAAAAAAATTCGTTTGTAAAATAATAAGAACATTAAAATTATTCCAGGCGTAGACCGATCGGTTTTTCTGAAATTCGAAAAAAAAAAAAATTTCTTTCATGAAACGCGAAAACCATTTTGACCTAAAATTTATTCTAATAAATTAATGAAAAAAAATTGGTATCGAAAAACGAAAGAGGATTTTAAAATCCACACGTAGACCGATCGCGTGTACATTGAGTTTACGCGTAGACCGACCGCACTCGGGAATAATCCACGCGTAGACCGACCGCGACCAGAGTTGTTCGACGCGTAGACCGATCGCATGTACATTGGGTTGACGCGTAGACCGATCGCCCTCGGAAATAATCCACTCGTAGACCGACCGCGACCAGAGTTGTTCGACGCGTAGACCGATCGCATTCTCGAAAAGTAAAAGAACATAACTTTCTTCTTATCGCATTAACGTAACGATCAATATCGAAACGTGCTTAAAAATTTTTTTTTTTTAATTATTTTTCCATCGGAATGAAATGAATAAACCTTAAATTTTTACCCGTAGATCGACCTTTTTTTCTTGAACCCAAAAAAAAAAAAAAAAATTCGGTTGTAAAATAATAAGAACATTAAAATGATTCCAGGCGTAGACCGATCGGTTTTTTTGAAATTCGAAAATGAAGAAAAAATTTTTTCATGAAACGCGAAAAAAAATTTGACCTAAAATTTATTCTAATGAATTGATGAAAAAAATTGATATCGAAAAACGAAAGAGGAATTTAAAATCCACACGTAGACCGATCGCATGTATATTGAGTTGACGCGTAGACCGACCGCACTCGGAAATAATCCACGCGTAGACCGACCGCGACCAGAGTTGTTCGACGCGTAAACCGATCGCATGTACATTGAGTTGACGCGTAGACCGATCGCACTCGGGAATAATCCACGCGTAGACCGACCGCGACCAGAGTTGTTCGACGCGTAGACCGATCGCTTTCTCGAAAAGTAAAAAAACATAACTTTCTTCTTATCGCATTAACGTAACAATCAATATCAAAACGTGGTTAAAAAATTTTTTTTCAAATTATTTTTTCATCGAAATGAAATAAATAAACCTTCATTTTTCGACCGTAGATCGACCGCTTTTTCTTGAAACCAAAGAAAAAAAAAAAAAATTCGTTTGTAAAATAATAAGAACATTAAAATTATTCCAGGCGTAGACCGATCGGTTTTTCTGAAATTCGAAAAAAAAAAAAAATTTCTTTCATGAAACGCGAAAACCATTTTGACCTAAAATTTATTCTAATAAATTGATAAAAAAAAATTGGTATCGAAAAACGAAAGAGGATTTTAAAATCCACACGTAGACCGATCGCATGTACATTGAGTTGACGCGTAGACCGACCGCACTCCGGAATAATCCACGCGTAGACCGACCGCAACCAGAGTTGTTCGACGCGTAGACCGATCGCATGTACATTGAGTTGACGCGTAGACCGATCGCCCTCGGAAATAATCCACGCGTAGACCGACCGCGACCAGAGTTGTTCGACGCGTAGACCGATCGCATTCTCGAAAAGTAAAAGAACATAACTTTCTTCTTATCGCATTAACGTAATAATCAATATCAAAACGTGCTTAAAAATTTTTTTTTTTAAATTATTTTCCATCGGAATGAAATGAATAAACCTTAAATTTTTACCCGTAGATCGACCTTTTTTTCTTGAACCCAAAAAAAAAAAAAAAATTCGGTTGTAAAATAATAAGAATATTAAAATGATTCCAGGCGTAGACCGATCGGTTTTTTTGAAATTCAAAAATGAAGAAAAAAATTTTTCATGAAACGCGAAAACCAATTTGACCTAAAATTTATTCTAATGAATTGATGAAAAAAATTGATATCGAAAAACGAAAGAGGAATTTAAAATCCACACGTAGACCGATCGCATGTATATTGAGTTGACGCGTAGACCGACCGCACTCGGAAATAATCCACGCGTAGACCGACCGCGACCAGAGTTGTTCGACGCGTAGACCGATCGCATGTACATTGAGTTGACGCGTAGACCGATCGCACTCGGGAATAATCCACGCGTAGACCGACCGCGACCAGAGTTGCTCGACGCGTAGACCGATCGCTTTTTCGAAGAGTAAAAGAAAATAACTTTCTTCTTATCGTATTAATGTAACAATCAATATCAAAACGTGGTTAAAAAATTTTTTTTTTCCAAATTGTTTTTTCATCGAAATGAAATAAATAAACCTTCATTTTTTACCCGTAGATCGACCGCTTTTTCTTGAAACCAACAAAAAAAAAAAAAAATTTCGTTTGTAAAATAATAAGAACATGAAAATTATTCCAGGCGTAGACCGATCGGTTTTTCTGAAATTCGAAAGAAAAAAAATTTTCTTCATGAAACGCGAAAACCATTTTGACCAAAAATTTATTCTAATAAATTGATGAAAAAAAATTGGTATCGAAAAACTCGCTTTCTCGAAAAGTAAAAGAACATAACTTCCTTCTTATCGCATTAACGTAACAATCAATATCAAAACGTGCTTAAAAATTTTTTTTTTCAAATTATTTTTCCATCGGAATGAAATGAATAAACCTTAAATTTTTACCCGTAGATCGACCGCTTTTTCTTAAACCCGAAAAGAAATAAAAAAATTTGGTTGTAAAATAATAAGAACATTAAAATTATTCCAGGGGTAGACCGATCGGTTTTTTTGAAATTCGAAAAAAAAAATTTTTTTTTTCATGAAACGCGAAAATTAATTTTACCTTAAATTTGTTCTAATAAATTGATGAAAGAAATTGGTATCGAAAAACGAAAGAGGAATTTCAAATCCACGCGTAGACCGACCGCGGGCAGAGTTGTTCGTTGCGTAGACCGATCGCATGTACATTGAGTTGACGCGTAGACCGATCGCACTCGGAAATAATCCATCCGCAGACCGACCGCGACCAGGGTTGTTCGACGCGTAGACCGATCGCTTTTTCGAAAAGTAAAAGAACATAACTTTCTTCTTATCGCATTAACGTAACAATCAATATCAAAACGTGCTTAAAAATTTTTTTTTTCAAATTATTTTTCTATCGGAATGAAATGAATAAACCTTAATTTTTCACCCGTAGATCGACCGCTTTTTCTTAAACCCAAAAAAAAAAAAAATTCGTTTGTAAAATAATAAGAACATTAAAATTATTCCAGGCGTAGACCGATCGGTTTTTCTGAAATTCGAAAAAAAAAAAAAAATTTTTCATGAAACGCGAAAACCATTTTGGCCTAAAATTTATTCTAATGAGTTGATGAAAAAAAATTAGTACTGAAAAACGAAAGAGGAATTTAAAATTCACACGTAGACCGATCGCAAATCTTGTTTGGTCGATAAGTAGACCGTTTATGGTTTCACGAATTTCTTTTATAGGGACGGTCCGAATCTTGTTAATCAACGAGCATTCTTCTAACTCAATCGAGCATTCGTTATTCCCGGCGTTTATCCTCGTATCAATTATTTCGGTTCGAAGAGTAGACGAATCCCTATTTGAAAATTTTTTAAATTTCCACGTGCATCGCATTGGGCCGTTAAAAGTCGTCAGAATCTTCGTAATATTCAACGATTCTCCGGACTTTATGCAAATTAGAAATAAATTTTTTTGCTCGAATAAATTTTTACGAAAATTTTAGATAGGTACAGTGGGAATCTTGTTAATCCATTTATGCAAAATATAATATCACAGATAAAACATTCCTTCAACAAAATCAAGTATCAGTTATTTCCGCCATTTACCGTTGAACAAAATATTTAAGGTCAAAGATTATGCGAATTAGTTTTTTAATTTTTTAATCTATATTTTCAACGTGCATCGCATCGTTGTTAA
>CAXAQZ010001049.1:0-173231 GCA_963971145.1 Sussaba pulchella | reverse complement strand
GGCTTCGAACAGTGGACATTTTGAGCTATCATTTATGACGATAGTGTTACGTCCCCGTAACGCCACCACACAGACGCCTGAAGGGCTGCAACCCTCGAAACACAGGCGCGAGTGTATGGCCTTCTTCAAGGGGCATACAAGGATATAAGGGAGGGGACTCTTGGGCCTTCAGCTCGAAAAGATAAGATTCTTCCCACCTTATTGCATAAAACTAAGAAGTGGGAAACGGGAAATTTTAACCAATGAGATACAAAGAAAATTTGCCCTTTCCCACCCTTACCACTAGCTTCGTAGTTTAAAAGCGAAACGCGTCTTAGAGAATAAGAAGGTGGGAGACGGTGTTTTCAACCAATTATAAATAAGGAAAACTACCCTCTCCAACCTTGTTCAATATTTTGTGTGGTCCCGAAATTGTATAAAAGGGCCACACACGCGTCTTTTATTCAGTTATTGTTCAACATCCGACGTCTCGACATCACTAAAATCTTTTCGGGCCCAGTCCCAACCAATAAATATTTTCAAAGTTTAAACAAGAAGAAAAAGGACTCTAAGTTTTGTAAGTTCCTTTCAATCCTCTTTTCCGAATACCAATCACCCTTGTGAGTAACGCGTACCCACGCGGACTCACATCCTTCCAACTCCGAGAGTAACGCGTACCCACGCGGACTCTCATCTCCTTAACCCGAAGGTAACGCGTACCCACGCGGACCTTCATAAAAAATCCAAATCCGAGAGTAACGCGTACCCACGCGGACTCTCATTCCTAAATCACGGGAGTAACGCGTACCCACGCGGACTCCCATTCTTTTATTTTTTTTAACTAACATTAGTTTTTAGATATAAAGGTAACGCGTACCCACGCGGACCTTTATCACACACACTAACCCCCACACATACATTTCATATTTCTCTCTCAATAAATATTTTAATACATTTTAATAAAAATAACACTTTATCAAATCGTCAGCCCGTATCCCTGACCAATTAGCATTTGCTAAGGTCAAAAACAGGGCAATTATAAGATATTGTTACCCCAGACGTAACATACCTTTCTTTTTGGTGACAGCGGTGGGATACAAAGACGATTTGATTCTAAGTCATGTCAGTTGACCACACCCCAATCAAAAAAGTAAATATTCCAACAAACCCTCTTATTCCTAGTCAAAACGTTATACCCCCATCCGCCGAAATGCCTGTGGGAGCATCACAGATTGTATCCCTTAAGGATGCAATCAAAGTGGTATCTGAATTCGACGGATACAATATCCCCGTTTTTGAATTTATCGATAGTTGCGAGGAAGCATTAAGTATGCTTCCCGCAAACGTGGAAGCAAATTTCGTAAAATTAATTAGGACCGCGATAACGGGCGAAGCAAAAAGATCCATTCAGGGAGTGAAATTCGAGAATTTAAAGACTTTAGCCGCGTATTTGAAAGATTTATACGCCCCCGCGAGAACAGTTAATCAGGTACGACGAGAATTAGGGACGTTAGTACAGCTAGAAAATGAAGATATTATAAAATATATAAATCGCGTGCGTGAAATCGGAAATCATATTATCGAAGCCTTTAAAAGTAACAATAACGGGGAAATAAACGACGAAAATAAAAATTCTGTCGAAAAAGAGTGCGTAGAAAGTTTTCTCGACGGCCTTAGGCCAGATATACAAATACGAATGGAGAAGACGTACGCTACGCTAACGGACGCCGGTAAGGACGCAATTAAAATCGACAGAAAACAGACGACTATGAACGAACTACGCAACCCTAAACCTACAAGTAAATCTACACCTCGGCGAGACGTAGGGACGGTTCAGACAAGCGCCATAAATTGTCAAATTTGTAAACGCGCGGGTCATACGGCCGACCTATGTTGGTTCAGGAACCAAGGCGCCGGGCCTCCTCGAGATAAGGACACTCGACCCGCTCGAGGAGCGGATAAGCCGTTAGTAAACAGGAATAATATCACGCAACCCCAAAAAACTTGCCGTTACTGTAAAAAAGACGGACATATTATCGATGAATGTAGGAAGAGGGATTATAATAATAAACAGCGAGCTCAGGGAAACTCCAACGGTCTCTCGAAGAACGGGGTTCATCGGGAGACCCCAAATACATACAAAGAAACCCCTCGTACAGCCTTCGCGATATCAACACAAAACGAGTCCGAGTAGCGTACGTGAATTTGAGACAACGCTGCTGACCCCCGACAATACAGATAGAGTCATCAGTTGTGAATTCTCCCGTAGAATTAATGGTCGATTCTGGTTCTGAACCCAATCTCGTGAAAAAGGCTTACGTGAAATCGGAATCTCATATAGATAAGTGGGATATCTTAGAATTGCACGGAATAACGGCGACACTCGTAGAAACCTTAGGGTCCTTCTCGGTAGACATCTTAGGAAGTCCAGTCGTTTTCCATATAGTTGCAAACGATTTTCCGATCGAACAAGCTGGGATATTGGGTAATGAATTTTTCCAGAGATATAAGGCCACAATTGATTTCAAAGAACACTGTCTGTATTGGAAGGATAATAAAATCCGATTCTCGAGTCCGGAGGTAGTAACCATTCCTGCGCGCTCAATTTCAACTTTTTATGTGAGAGTAAAAAACACTGAAATTACAGAAGGTTATTTACCCAAACTAGAGGTCGGAGAAAATATTTATTTCGGTAAAGCGTTAGTCACAAATATCCAAGGTGTCGCGTACACCAAAGTCTACAACACGAGAGAGGAAGATATCGATATCGAAGTTCCTACTCTCACTCTTCAAGAATTTGAAGAGAATACAAAATCTACAAAATCTACTAAATCAATTAAATCATCTAAATCCACTAAATCTACTAAATCTACTAAATCTACTAAATCTACTAAATCTACTAAATCTACTAAATCTACTAAATCTACTAAATCTACAAATCCAACAAACTCGACGAACTCGTCAAAATCTTTTAAATCGAACACGCTCTGCTTGGCAATCGCAAGAAATACGAACCAAGACAACCGTGTAGAAAAAATAAAATCGCTGCTCCGTCTCGAACACTTAAATTCCGAAGAAAGAGCAAGCGTAAATGAATTATTAGAAGAAAGCGTAGAACAATTTCATATTCCGGGTGAAAAATTGGGAGCTACTTCAAAATTAGAACACCCAATTTGCACAACCGATGAGCATCCCATCAACACCCGACAATATCGATATCCTCCTATACATAAAGACGAAATCACGCGACAAGTACAGGAACTTTATGACGGAGGCATAATAAAAACTTCACAATCCCCATACAACAGTCCCGTATGGATTGTTCCAAAAAAACCGGACTCCAAAGGTAATAAGCGTTGGAGAATGGTTTTAGATTTTCGAGATCTCAATGAAAAAACGATAGGTGATTCATACCCTTTACCAAATATAACGGATATATTGGACCAACTCGGGGGAGCAAAGTACTTCTCAGTATTCGATCTTGCATCTGGTTTCCATCAAATTAAAGTAAAATCAGAAGATTCACATAAAACAGCTTTTTCAACACCTTTCGGGCATTATGAGTTTTCTCGAATGCCTTTCGGGTTGAAAAATGCCCCAGCAACATTTCAGAGATTAATGGACCGAGTCTTGAGCGGTCTTCAAGGTATCGAATTATTTGTTTACCTTGACGACATTGTTATCTACGCATCCTCGTTAGAGGAGCACAAAATAAAATATAGAAAATTGATAACTCGACTCGCCGATGCAAATTTAAAATTACAACCAGATAAGTGCGAGTTTCTGCGGAAAGAAGTAACTTATTTGGGACATTTAATTACAGAAAACGGTATCAAACCCGACCCCAAAAATATCGCTGCAGTGAGAGGGTACCCTGCCCCTCGCAACGTCAAAGGGGTGAGACAATTTTTAGGGTTGACCGGTTATTATCGGCGGTTCGTAAAAGGATATTCAAAAATTGCTAAACCAATAACTAATCTTCTAAAAAAGGATACAGTATTTTTATGGGGTGAAAAAGAAAAAAATGCATTCGAAGAATTGAAGGAAATCCTATGCAAGGAACCAATACTGAGACACCCTGATTTTACGAAACCTTTTATAATTACTACTGACGCATCAGGTTATGCAATCGGAGGCATATTATCTCAGGGCGAAATAGGTAAAGATTTACCAATCTCTTACGTTTCACGTACTCTTAACACTGCCGAGAAAAATTACGAAGTTTATGAAAAAGAAGCTCTCGCGATAGTTTATGCTGTAAAACAATTCCACCCATACGTATACGGGAGGAAATTTACGATCGTCACGGATCATAAACCGCTTATTTGGTTCAAAAATTCGAAAGATCCAACATCTCGAGTCACTAAATGGAGATTTAAACTCGGGGACCATGATTACGATATTATCTATAAAGCTGGGAAATCGAATGTCAATGCAGACGCTCTGTCTCGCAACCCAGTCGAACAACAACACGTGAAGGTAGTAAAAAACAGTAAAATTCCAGCAAACGCGGTTACGGTAGAAGCAATGATTCACGAAGAGCCAAAATCAAAAGAAACTGAACTTACGGTAAGAAAGAGTACGCGAAATAAAAAGGGACCCCAGAGATTAAGGGACGAATGGGACGCTCAGGTAGATAGCCCCGTAAAACCGAAAAAGGATAAAAATACAAAAACCCATAACAAACATACCGAAAAAACGACACAAGCGACTCTCGACGAAATTCATAACCAATCAAGCGATTCAGAAACAACAAATGAAGATAGTGAAACGGAAGAAATTAGGAAGCATAACGAAGATAGAGTATTGGAAACAATAGATGAACATAATGAAATAGGAAAATTACGATATCCACGGAATATACTCGAATCTAAAGATCAGCTATTTATGAGGAGAGACAATTATGCATATTTCGTGGATCGTAACGGTGAACCATGCGACCTAGGACAATCTCAATTTAGTAAAAACTATCAATTACCGAAATTTGAAAATATCGAACCGGGAGTAGCCCAAGCAAAAGAGTTTAAAAATAAATTTCATATCGCATTACCGTTACGACAATTTAGCGAAGGTCTCACGGATGTAATATCAGACATAAAAAATTCATTTCATAGTCTTAAAAAATTAGCAACCGAATTGGGTTTAAAATCCATTAGCATCGCTAAAACAAACGAAATAGAAACAATAGAATGGTCGTTAATCAGAAAAATCTTGTGCGAATTTAGCGAAACTTGGAACACAAAAATAATTATATGTACAGGAGCAATCCAATATGTAGAATCAACAAAACGTAAAGAAATTATTCAGGAAATGCATTCATCCGCACTCGGTGGCCATAAAGGAGTATCGAAAACATACAGTAGAATCAGACAACGTTATTTCTGGGAGAATATGAAATTAGATATACAACAATTCATAAGAAACTGTCTCGGTTGTCAATTAAAAAAATTAGTCCGCGTGAAAAACCGAAATCCGATGGTAATAACCGATACACCGAGAACGGCGTTTGATAAAATCGCCATGGATATCGTGGGTCCTCTCGCGCGAACGAAAAATGATAACGAGTACATATTAACAATCCAAGACCAATTAACAAAATATTCATTAGCAATTCCATTACCGAACGCAACAGCAGTAACAATAAGCATTGCTTTCGTAAAACGATTTATTTGCATTTTTGGAGCACCAAGATCTGTTCTAACAGATCAAGGTAGCAATTTTCTCAGCAAAGTACTAAAAAATTTAGCGAAACAATTCAGAATTAAACAATTCAAAACCACGGCATTTCATCCTCAATCCAACGGTTCCATTGAAAGATCCCATCACGTCCTAGGAGAATATTTAAAACAATTTACAAATCAAGATCAAGAGTGGGACGAGTGGTTGGAACTTGCAACCTTCTCATATAATACAAGCACACATGAAGGCACTAGACACACGCCATTCGAACTAGTATTCGGAAAGTTAGCAAGGCTCCCATCCAGCGATCCACCTCTAAACGATCATGAAATTACTTACGACGATTATCTCACAAATTTAGTAACCCGATTGCACGAGTTTCAGAGTTTAGCCAGAGATAATTTAATCGATGCTAAAGTAAAATCAAAAGGGTTCTATGATCGGAAAATAAAGCCCCAAACGTTAAAGATTGGTGATTTTGTTTTTCTTCAGAAAGGGCCTAAACCGGGAAAATTAGAAGACCATTACACTGGTCCTCATGAAGTTTTAGAGACAAACCCAAAAGGGAATATTAAAATTCAAATCAAAAATAAACCTCGAGTCGTGAATATAAATAGGCTACGCCTCTCATATATCACACCACTAGCTCCGACCAATAATTAATCTCTTTCATTTCAGCAAAAAAAAAAGGGGAAAAGAAAAGGAAGGAGTTCAAACCAAGGTTTTTTTTTCCACCAACTAAATAAATAAATAATTTTAGGAAAAAAAAGAATAAAATTATATATCGAGATACATAGATATATATATATTTATATATATACATTCGTACCTAAAAACAAAAATAAATAAATAAATAATAATAATAAGAATATCGTAAAATCTACTATAAAAAAAATATTACACAAAAAATTAATATAAAAAAAATTATATACAAAATTCTTTCTTTCTCGCTTAAAATGATGATCAAGGATATGTTACTCCTGTCATTATTGCTATGTGCAATAGTCGAAACGACGGCCATAATTGGGTACGATTGTGGCTCATCGAATTTAAATATAACTACGCTATCACTACTCGACGTAGGCGAATGTAATATACCTGTTCCAGAAGTAATCGCAGACCCCGTGCATATACAACTGTTACAATTGAATCAGTTTACAAGTAATCGAGTCATACAATGCAAAGTCGAAATTCATCGAATCATTTATTATTGCGGAATGCATTCACATATTTCAATTGTGGCACACGGGCAGCTAGAATATTTGTCAGAGATTTCACGCGACGCATGCCAACAATTACATGTATCAGGAGATTATAGAATTGGCAATGCTTTCATCACCGGTATACGCAAAAACGAAACGGCAACCCGTAGCATAACCCTAGCGGGATCAGTAGGTAATGATGGAACATGCCATGGATCTCAGTTTTCCGATCCATATGGAAGCTGGGACGAGGTAGTAGTACAAGCAACTGTCAAAATCACGTTAATGCAATACGAAGCATCTGTACAGCTAGATACCGATCGAATTAATCTCAAATCCGGAACGACGTGCCAATTAACGGGTCAACAGTGTATTGATAATGAAGGTGGACACACTTTTTGGAACACCTTACCTAAAGATAATTGCAAGTTTGATCGATACGATGTTTTATATGAGGGTTTAGCAAATAGAGTAAAAGATTCAAGTAATACATACCCTCAGACAATATACACGTTGTCAACTCAGGACACGACTTTTGCTTTAACGAAGAAATCAGAACAAATGCTCTGTGGTTATACGTTAATACGCACAGAACATCCGAAATTGCTAATTTTTGAAATAAAGCATGGAGCAACTTTTGCAAAAACGAGACCGATAGCGGTAGAAAATTTAGACATATTTACTTATATGAATTCGAAATTTGTTTTTGTCGAGAAGCATATTCGAACTCAAATCAATCAATTGTATCTCGACGTTTTAACCCAACGATGCAACCTCGAACAGCAAGTGTTGAAAAACGCACTAATCACCGCAACACAATCACCGGACGAGTTCGCCTATCATCTCATGAAGGGACCAGGATACATGGCAGTCGTCGCGGGCGAAGTAGTACATCTTGTGAAGTGCATTCCTGTAGAAGTAAAAATAAGGAGGACAGAGTCCTGCTATCATCAGCTTCCAGTATCCCGAGGAAACAACAGTCTGTTCATATCTCCTCGGACCCATATCATCATGCAGACAGGAGTCGAAATAACGTGTGACGCCCTACTGCCAACGCAGTATCTTTTGGCTGACTCGTGGTACAAGCTCCTTCCAGGACCAATACAGAGTCTGCCTCCAACAATCATAAAGCCAATGACCAAACCTACATGGAGTTACCTGAACCCATCATCACTAGCAACCAGCGGCATATATTCGAAGGAAGATCTCGACAAACTCAGGGATCACATCATGTTTCCAGTCGAGAAGCCCGCAGTTCTGAACACCATCGCACGAGGGATCACGGGTCAACCGATCCAGACGCAAGGCTTGGCTTTCTCAAACTTGCTGGGTGCGGACGGACTCCAGAGCCTCGCAGACTCCATGTGGAACAAAACATATGGACGATTCGTCTCTTTCGGAACTGCAAGTGCTGGTATCATCGGGATCTTTATAATAATCCGTGTGATTAAACTCGTCATAGACACCCTCATCCATGGCTATGCTTTGCATACCGTTTACGGTTGGTCTCTGGTTTTACTTGGAGCTATCTGGGATTCAGTCACACATCTCCTGCTGCATCTTAAACGTAATCTCGATACAAACCCAAATCAGAGGGAAGACATCGCAGAACAACAGGAATTGACAGAAATTCACATACCAACTACCCGCGACATTGCCCCACCTGCACCGGACCATCCCATTGGCGCCTTCTCGTTGAAAGGCTAATGGACCAACGAAACCACCACTGAAGAAAGAAGAAGGCGGGTCAACGATCGAGATACTTAAATTGATTGATATCCTGCGCCAAATATTTTAACTTCTTCGACTATTCTCTTTTTAATATGCAATATTAATCTTCTACCAAGTTAAATTAATACCTAAAAAAAAAATAAAATAAAAAAAATGTATAAAAAAATAATAATAATAAGAACACAAATAAATAAAATTATTCATAGAAATATACACATATAATATCAAATCGCTATAAAATAATTGTTATACGAACTAGTTTAGGACACCTCCTCGAATTAAAGAATTCGAATTGTATCGAATCCCTAATGTAAAATAACAAAGACTCCGTATTCTTTCTTTTTCTCTCAAACTTTAAATGTCGTTTTTAATCTTCTAACCCGACATTTAATCTCAGCAGGGAGGTGTTACGTCCCCGTAACGCCACCACACAGACGCCTGAAGGGCTGCAACCCTCGAAACACAGGCGCGAGTGTATGGCCTTCTTCAAGGGGCATACAAGGATATAAGGGAGGGGACTCTTGGGCCTTCAGCTCGAAAAGATAAGATTCTTCCCACCTTATTGCATAAAACTAAGAAGTGGGAAACGGGAAATTTTAACCAATGAGATACAAAGAAAATTTGCCCTTTCCCACCCTTACCACTAGCTTCGTAGTTTAAAAGCGAAACGCGTCTTAGAGAATAAGAAGGTGGGAGACGGTGTTTTCAACCAATTATAAATAAGGAAAACTACCCTCTCCAACCTTGTTCAATATTTTGTGTGGTCCCGAAATTGTATAAAAGGGCCACACACGCGTCTTTTATTCAGTTATTGTTCAACATCCGACGTCTCGACATCACTAAAATCTTTTCGGGCCCAGTCCCAACCAATAAATATTTTCAAAGTTTAAACAAGAAGAAAAAGGACTCTAAGTTTTGTAAGTTCCTTTCAATCCTCTTTTCCGAATACCAATCACCCTTGTGAGTAACGCGTACCCACGCGGACTCACATCCTTCCAACTCCGAGAGTAACGCGTACCCACGCGGACTCTCATCTCCTTAACCCGAAGGTAACGCGTACCCACGCGGACCTTCATAAAAAATCCAAATCCGAGAGTAACGCGTACCCACGCGGACTCTCATTCCTAAATCACGGGAGTAACGCGTACCCACGCGGACTCCCATTCTTTTATTTTTTTTAACTAACATTAGTTTTTAGATATAAAGGTAACGCGTACCCACGCGGACCTTTATCACACACACTAACCCCCACACATACATTTCATATTTCTCTCTCAATAAATATTTTAATACATTTTAATAAAAATAACACTTTATCAAATCGTCAGCCCGTATCCCTGACCAATTAGCATTTGCTAAGGTCAAAAACAGGGCAATTATAAGATATTGTTACCCCAGACGTAACAATAGCTACCAAATACACGGTAATATCGACATATTTGTCTATCGAAATTTTGCAACGGATCAGTGAAGTGTGGGCGGCCATATTGCTGCCAAGGTGGCTTATCCGTGGCAATCAGTGTGATTAGCAAGAACTGTAAAATATTGAACGAGCAGGTTTCGATCGATATATTGGAGTGCATGCGTCGGTAAGTAATCGGCGGTGCCAAGACAGCGCCATCATGCCTGATAGCCTGTGTGAATACGATGAGTATAATTGCTCAGCGTGCAAAAAAGCGATCAAGAACCAGGTCGTCAAATGCAGAACTTGCCCAAAGCGTTTTTACCATCCGGGATGTGTGAATAAGCATAAAATACTCGATAAGAATCGTGAAACAGTCCCGTGTCCAGGCCCCTATGACAATATAACGGTAGGAGAAACAGTGACGACGAAAACGCCGACGACAGCAGGATTCAGTAGAGACCGGCTGGGATCGACAGGATCAATCAGTGGTAACAGAGTCTTAATTCCACATGCTGAAGAAAAATTAGATTGGATAGTGAAAAGCGTAAAAATGATAAAGGACGAAGCTGTATGCAGAGGTGAAATTAAGAAGATAATTCAAGAAATAGTCCGAGAAGAGATGGGAAGCGTGAAGCAAGAAATAGAAGAGCTCAGAAGGATGCTACTAGGAGGAGATATGAGTGCAGCTAAAGGGTCAAAGGGCACCTATAGTGAAGCAGTGAAAGAAAGAAAAAAGGAGAAAATCATAATTATTGAGCCCAAAGTGCAGCAGGAGAGTGAAGTGACAAAAAAGACGATAAAAGAGAGAGTGGATATTAAGACTATGGGAGTAGGCGTATCAAAGCTGAAAAAAGGCAGTAAGGGCACTGTGATTTTAGGATGTGACACAGGTGAAGAGCTAGAGTCACTCAGGGCAACAGTGCAAGACAAAATGGGCGAGGATTTCAAAGTTACGGAGCAAACACATTCGAAACCGAAGCTGAAGATCATAAATATAGAAGAGGAGGAATTCAACTCACCAGATGAGGAATTGGCCAATACAATATTGGCACAGAATGGTTTGGAGGACACCGAAGGAAGAGAAATAAAAATTGTAAAAAGGATAACTAAAGCACGAGAAACAGGACGAGAAAAGGGTCGAGATAGCAGAGAAAGAAATGAAGGCACAGTGATTGTAGAAGTGGATGATCTGACTCATGCGCAAATGCTGGACAAAGGTAAACTTAGCATAGGCTGGAAGAAATGCCCGGTTTTCAATCACGTCAACGTAAGACGATGTTTTAAATGCTGGGGATTTTACCACATAGCTAAAAACTGTACGAGAGAAGAAACATGCTACAAGTGTGCAGGAAAACACAACGCAAGAGAATGTACTGTGCAAGCGAAAAAATGTGTTAATTGTGCGTTTAAAAACCAAACGTTCAATTTGAAGTTGAATACCGCGCACAGCGCTTTGGATCGGGAATGCCCAACACTCAAAAGAGTGTTGCAAGAGGAGAAGAGAAGAGTAGGATGGGTAGAATAGCAACCAAAGGCGGAAGAAGTCATATGGTACACAAATGCTCAAAGTTTGCTAGCGCATAAGGATGAGATACGGCACGAGGTAGCAGACAGAATAAAACCTGCAATTATCGCGTTTTCTGAAACACGAGTGACTGCAGAAATTGGAGACGAGGAAGTAGGGATACCAAACTACAGTGTGATCAGATGCGATGCGGAGAACAGAAACACAGGAGGAGTTGTACTATATATCAGAGACGATATTAAGTATGAGTTGGTATTGGTGAGCAAAAAGGAATCGAACTGCTGGTGTGTGGCTATAGAAATATGTGATAAGATGTACAAAGGAACTTTAATGGTTGTGTATCACTCACCAAGTGCATCGGATGCGGAATTTATAAGACATTTAGAGGATCTGGCGGAAGAAATATCAGTGAAAGGTGAATGTATAATAATAGGAGATTTCAATATAGATGTAGCGGTCGAGACGTATTACAGAAAAAGACTATTGACAGGAATGTCAAGCCTAGGGATGAAACAGTATGTAAATGAACCGACGAGGATAACACAAAATAGCCGAACGATTATAGATCTATTATTTGCGAATACGGAAGTCCAATCACAGGTAGAGATAGAACCAAAGATAACTGACCATGCATGGATAAAAGTGAGACTAGGGACGACCAAAAAAGAAAATAGGTATAGAGAATTTACAGCCAGAAATTATCGGAATATTGATGAGTCTGAATTTAATAAAATACTAGTAAATACAGTGAAACCGCGACATGAACTAGGAGTAAATCAAAGAGCAGAGTTACTCGTTGATAATATAGTATTAGCACTGGATAAGTTAGCACCAAAAAAGTCGCACAAGATCCCGAGTGTATGGGACGGTAAAAAATGGTTTTCAGATGATGTGAGAATGGCCGCGGGGAAAAGAGATGAGGCATATAGAAAAGCGGTGTTCGATGGAACGGAGATGAACTGGCAGGAATTTAAGACAAAAAGGAATGCAGTAGTTAAAATGATAAAAGAAAGAAAGAGAGATTACTACGAAAATATGATAGATTGTAATAAGAACGACGCAGTAAAAATGTGGAAAACCTTGAAGGAAGTAATCAGGGGTGAATCGAAAGGCGCGCGAGTTATAGAAAATATAGATTTTGAAATACTAGGGGATCTAACAGGAAATAATATAGCTGATAAGTTCAATATATATTATGTCCAGAGTATTAGTAACATCGTAGAATCAATAAAAAGTGATATGGACGCAAGCCCAAGGAGGAGAAGGATATTAGTAAGTGGTGTGGTGGATAATGAGAGATGTATGTCAGCGTTTGAAAATGTAGAATTAGAAGAATTGGAAAAGGTAGTGAAGGAACTTCCGAAAAAAAAGGGAACGGAAGAGGGAATATCGAGCGACGTACTGAAAATGGCGATGAGTGCTATAAAAGGAGAATTTGCTGATGTAATCAACGGATGCCTGAGTGAGGGGTACTGCCCCGAGAGCTGGAAAATTTCGACTATCATACCGATTCCGAAAGTAGATAAAGCGAAAAAGGCTAGTGAGTTCAGGCCAATTAACATGTTGCCGTTATATGAGAAAGTGCTCGAATTAGTAGTGAAAAAACAAATTGAAGGATATTTGGAAACAAATAATATTATAACAGAACATCAGTCGGGTTTTAGAAAACAATACTCGTGCGAAACCGCGATTCAAACAGTTATAGACGAATGGAAAGTTAACATCAGCGAAGGACTCATAGTCGGAGTAATATTTATGGATCTAAAACGAGCCTTCGAGACCGTTGATCGAGAGATATTATTGGAGAAATTGTATCAGTATGGCATGAGGGCGACAGTATTGCGATGGATGCGATCGTATTTGAGTAATCGAAAGCAGCAAGTACGTTTGAATAATATGTATTCAAAAATTATTGCAACGGAATATGGAGTACCACAGGGGTCTGTACTTGGACCACTTCTGTTTCTCATATATATGAATGATATAGTCGATGTATGTTCAGGAGTGTGTGACATAAAAATGTTTGCTGACGATACCCTTATATATGTGACTGCAAGAAGTAGTGTAGAATTGGAGAGAAAAATGAATGTGGCATTGAATATCGTGGAGGAGTGGATGAACAGAAATAAGTTGAAAATGAATGCGGGAAAAACTAAATTTATGAGTGTTAGAAGTGTAAGGAAAGAACTAAGGGGAAATATTACGTTGAAAAGTCTAGATGGCACGGAACTAGAGCAAGTAGAAATGATGAAATACTTGGGTGTAATTATTGATGATAAGCTTAGGTTCAAAGACCATGCGGAGTACATGCTGAAAAAGATAGGTAAGAAAACAAGTTTTCTGAATAGAATAGGGCAACATGTATCCGCATATACCAGATGTGTGATATACAAAACGATAATAGCACCTCACTTCGAGTACTGTTCTACGCTGTTAATTGGAATGGGCGAAACGGAGTTGAATAAACTGCAGATAGCGCAAAACAGAGCGATGCGCGTCATATTACAGTGCAGCCGGTACACGAGAGTCCAAGACATGCTCCAAGCGGTACAGTTTATGTCAGTGAGACAGAGACTTCAATTTAATATTTGTATTTTTGTTTTTAAAGTAGTGTAGGATTTTCATTATATGGAATGGTTTTTATTATTATTTAATTATGGGATGGAGAGAAATAAACGATACAATCACGGACAACGGTAACGATGGTAAAATAATGTTCGGAGTCAAACACGCCACGTCTGTCTCGTACGATGGTCAACGAAAAAACTGTCTCTCACACGCGTGCCTGTTTTGTCTAAGTTTTCGTATCTTCTTTTTTTCTTTTTTGTTTACACGGCGTTGCCATCCTCCACACACACACACTCACTCATACGTTCACGCTCATGCACACATACATATTCGTTCTCTTTTCGCGTTCCTACACTCGGCCATCCTGCTCACGCTCATTCGCCCCCGAATGTAGATCTTCCGGAACATCCTCTTCGTCGGTCTCAGCATATATTGCCCAAGGCTTAAGGTGATCAGCTGAGGTTGACGTCTGTCGTGGTCCTTCATGATCGCCAACTTTCTGCACGAGATACCGGTCATTGCGCAAAACTTTTGTTATTTCGTAAGGTCCAATGTATTTCGCCGCAAACTTCAACCCTGGGCCTTGCTGCGTCCTTTTTATTGCAACCACATCTCCTTCGCGATATGTTCGTGCTCTTTTACGCTTTCGATTATATCCTCGCCTATTCTCTTCTTGAATTCGATGGAGACGATCTTTTGCGTGCTCTCGAATTTCGTCTCGCTCTTCCTGAAACGTCGTCACGAATTCTCGTTCCACTAAGTCGCGCAACGACTCGTCATCCTTGAGGCGTGGCCGTGTACCGAACATCACTTGAAACGGTGTTGTTCCAATACTTCGATGGAACGCCGTATTCAAGTACAGCTGCGCGGTACTCAAATGCTTATACCACTCCCCACTCTTCGGCGCAGTCAACTTCGTGATCAGGGGAATCAGCGTACGATTTACCCGCTCTACTTGGCCATTGGCCCTCGGGATTCCGGTCGTCGTGAGAATATGTTCAATGTTCTCCTGCTTGCAATATTCTTCAAACTCCTTCGCCGTAAACGCCGTACCACGATCCGAGACAATGCGCCGCGGGTTGCCAAAAATCGCTGCCTGCTTCTTTAGTCGATCGATCGCTTCAGCTGCCGTCGTTGATCGGGTTGCATACAGCCACGTAAATTTGGTGAATCCGTCGATTACCACGAAAACATGCTTATAACTTTTCTTCGTCGAAGCCAAGGGTCCGAGATGATCGATATGCAACGTATCGAGTGGCGTCGTCCCTTTTGCGATAGAATTAAGGTAACCCTCTTGTTTACCCTCCTTCCTCTCCGCCATGATACACTCGACACAGCTTTGCACAACTCTCTCGATCTTTTGGCGCATCTCCGGTATCCAATAGTCCTTGTTAAGTATTGCCTCAGTCTTTGCAATAGAGAAATGTCCTTTCTCATGCGCGCGTCTAATCATATGCGCACTCAACTTCCTCGGGACCATCAGACGAATATCACCGTTTACTTCTTTGAAGAGAAGCCCTCCTCGAATCACGTAACCCCTCCTCGACCGTTTCTCAACATCTTTGAGTATTCGGCTAATCTCGTCATCGTCGCGTTGCTCCTTTCTCAGTCGTGCCGCCAAGCCGTCGTCTCGTTGATCGATCAAGAGACAAGCTGGCAGTGGATTCCTACTCAGGGCATCCACGTGAGCCATATTTTTGCCTGGTCTGTGCTCAATCGAGTATCTAAAATCTTCGAGATAGAACGCCCATCTGGCCACGCGTACACACACATCTTTTTTCCGCATCGTCAGCGCAAACGCTCGGCAATCTGTCACGATCTTGAACGGAATACCTATCAAATACACCCGAAATTTTTTGAGAGATCTTACAATCGCCAATACCTCTAGTTCGTAACTACAGTATTTCTCTTCCGCCGCGCTCGTTTTTCCGCTCGCATAATAGATCGGATGCCAATGGCCGTCGTCACAACTTTTTTGCACAACCATCGACCCGTATCCGTGCATCGATGCATCGGTATGTAGTTCGGTCTCGGCGTCGACCCTATACAAACTCAACACCGGCTTCGTAATCAGTGCTGTTTTTAAATTCTCAAACGCGTCGTTCTCTTTATCCTCGAATCTAAATGCGACCTCGTTTCTCAATAAATTCGTCAACGGCCTCGCGATTAACGAATACTTTGGTACAAATTTTCTAAAATAACCCGTGAGACCGAGGAAAGATTGAACTTGCTTCACATTCGTCGGTTTCGGGAAATTTCGGACGGCTTCGGTTTTATTTTCGGACGGTCGAACTTTACCGTATCCTACAACGTGTCCTAAAAATTCAACTTCGCGCTTCAAAAAATTGCATTTCGACCACTTGAAGATCAACCCGGCTTCACTCGCGACTTTGAAAACGCGCTCGAGATTTTCCACTCCGATTTGTTCGTCCTTGGAAGGAACGATAAGATCGTCCATGTAAATCAAAACCACGCGCTCGTTAATTAACTTCCGAAAAACTACGTTAATAAACTTTTGAAAAGTCGCCGGAGAATTGCAGAGACCAAAAGGTACTCGACAAAATTCAAATTGCCCATCTGGTACTATGAACGAAGTGTATTTTCGACTTGCCTCATCTACTTCAACATGGAAGAATCCATTCCTCAAGTCTAAAGTTGAAAAAACTCTCGCGTCTTGCAACAAGTCGAGTTGATCTTCTATCAGCGGTAGCGGATAACGATCCTTAACAATCTTTCGATTTATCAATCGGTAATCCACACACAATCGATTTGAACCATCCTTTTTCTTTACCATCACGACAGGGCTACAAAAATCTGAATGAGACTCGCGAACGATACCCTCATCCATCCATTCTTGAATTTGAGCATTCACCTCCCGCTTCTCGGCTTCGCTCAACCGTCGCGCTCTCTGATAAATCGGTTCTTCATCCGTCAACACAATCGTCATCTTTACTCCCACTTCGCAACATTTTTTCGACTCATATGCCTCTACCAGACTCTGAACTTTCTCGCGATTTCCCGGTTTGCAGAACTCAGATATTTGAATCTCGCCTTTTCCACGCTCTTCTATCGCCTCGATTTTCAAAATCTCGGGTAAACTCTCACATTCATCGCTTTCCGGCAACGGCATAATTTTACACTTACCTCGCCCTCGAATTAGTTGTACCTTGTCGAGAAAATCAGTGCCGACTAACAAATCGTGATTCAAAAGGTTATTCGCGACAACATACAGACGGATATCGTAATCGTTATCGTCTACTCGCATTTTCACATCGCAAAATCCAATCGCTTCGTTTCTCACATTTCCCACTCCTTTGAATGCCATATCGGTTTTTGCAATGTCTGGTCGTCCAAACTTTGCATACTGATCAGCCCGTACAATCGATATATCGCTCGCCGTATCGATGATCGCGTTAACCTCGTGCCCATTCACACTCACCCGTTTCGGCGTTTTGCCACTCGTCATGCAAACATCCGCTACATTCGCACTCTTCGAATCGTCTCGTTTTTCGGAACAACTCGACGCTATATGTCCGTATTTACCACACTTGAAACATTTACGGCCAAGGTCTTTCACTGGACACTTCGCCTTCATATGGTCGTTCGCTCCGCAGTTGAAGCAGTGTTTCACACTCGCTTGTTCTTTCCTATCGAATTTTTTCGCGTCGCTCGCTTTGCCCGATTCATCGTTTTTCGACCCACTCTCACCAGTCCACTTAACACTTTTGTCACTTTTTCCGCTGTACTTCGTTGTTTCGCTCGGTCCTCGCAGCGAAATCGCCTCGAACGCCTTCAGCAGAGACTCCTGCGTGGTGAACCCTTTGATTCGAGCTGCGTCTCGGAGATTCAGGTCAGGAATACCCTCAACGACGTATTGCAGAATCTCATCCTCTGGTAGGGATATTCGATTCGCCAACACTACCTTATCGTGCAAATACTCGCTGAAATTCTCGCCTTTCTTCCAAATTCGGTCTTCAAATCGTCGTCGCATTGCGATTTTATCTATTCGTCGCCCATACATCGCTCTCATCGCACTCAACAGCTGATCTGTCGCCATCAAAATATGCTCGGGTTTTGAGTGAAACCACTCAAGTGCCTTCGATGTTATCCTCATTCCAATCAGAATCTTCATCGCATCTTCTTCTAATTTATACATTTCCTTCAAAAACCTCACCTGTTTTTCCCAGATTTCGTACGCGTCGGAGTTCCCATTGAACGGAGTCAAGAGATCAGCTACTTTCGTCACACTCATGCGCATCGGGGCTTGATGCACGTTCTCACTCGACGTCACGGAAGACCCTGCAACGCTCTCCGTACTTCGCGTCGCACCCCTCGCTAGCTCACTTCGCGCTATCTCGAGTTCTCGTCGCGTTACCGCAAGTTCACGTTCCGCAAGCTCTTTCTCCCGTCTGAACATGTCGATCATCCTTCGTGTCGATCCCGCTTCATCATACGCATCGTCACAATCTTGTTCTGTGTTCTCCACCGTCTTTTCGAGTGACGCCATGTCAAAGCCTTCTGCCTGGCTAAGCCTTAACAACAGTTCACTTTTATTCCCAGCCGTCGGTAGATCCAACGATGCCAGTATTTCTTTCAACGCCTTCGTCGTCAACTTCACTGCACTGGACATATTTTTTATGCCTTCTTTCGCGCACCAACTTTGAAAAATAAACGTCGTTGAACTCTTGGGAATAGCCTTCAGCGTTACTATTCTCACGAACTTCCCCAACACACACTGTCGAATTTCTGCGAACGTACCACCGTACAACTTAGCGTTTCTCCGTTTTTTCCGTTTATAATTCACGCACGTTTCACTCTCGCGAACCCGTCTTATTCGCGCTTTCCCGCTTTCACCCCGCGTATACTGCACCGAGTAGTTTTATCTCTGCTCAATCCCGGACGAGCCCCCAATTTTGTAGGATTTTCATTATATGGAATGGTTTTTATTATTATTTAATTATGGGATGGAGAGAAATAAACGATACAATCACGGACAACGGTAACGATGGTAAAATAATGTTCGGAGTCAAACACGCCACGTCTGTCTCGTACGATGGTCAACGAAAAAACTGTCTCTCACACGCGTGCCTGTTTTGTCTAAGTTTTCGTATCTTCTTTTTTTCTTTTTTGTTTACACGGCGTTGCCATCCTCCACACACACACACTCACTCATACGTTCACGCTCATGCACACATACATATTCGTTCTCTTTTCGCGTTCCTACAGAACCATTCGAGAGATAGCCCGTTCAAATATCTTATTTTCCAACACCCCAATATAATTTGAATCCAAAACTTCTAATGTATTGATGTTCATATTATTTTGAATTTCTGAAAAGCGATACTTTTTGCTTCCTCATAAAGGAAGCTTCGTGACGGTCCAACATTTTTTTTTCGAGATTTTGATGTCAATAGGTTCATAATGTCCGAAAACATCCAGAAAACACATTCGGAAAAAATGTCCGGATGTATGTGTGTGTGTGTGTGTGTGTGTGTGTGTGTGTGTGTGTGTGTGTGTGTGTGTGTATGTATGCAACCACCCGCTAAAATTCAAACGTTCATAACTCGAGAATGGTTCAAGCTACCGTACTCAAATTTTGCACACATGTGATGCCTCCTAATATCTATGTAATCTGTAAATTTCGCAATTATCGACGCACTTGTTCGGCTTCGACAGCGTTTTGAATTTTTCAAAAAATGTCTGTAGCCACGCTAGCGTCCGCAATTTTGGACAATTTTGGCTAAATAGTTTATGACATATAGAATTGAGTACAAGAACGGTTGGTATTGCATTTGAGCCGAATCCATCAATAACTTTAGATTTTAGGATTTTTCGAATTTTTCAAAAAATCAACTTTTTTGCTCTATTTGTCGTTAACTTCAATCAATCGAACCATGATTCTCTGCAATTATAGGATGTCATTGTGTTATAATACATATCAAATTTGGCCGAGATCGGCCGAACGGATCGAGTTCTAGAGCAATTAGAAATTTCTAAGTTCCATTCGATAGCAATTAAACAACGCGCTCGAATTTTGGGACACATAGAATTTTGACATACGTTCGAGTCGGTTTCGATACGGTTGGAAGGATCTACGGATATCCTGTATAAAACAAGCTGCAAGCTGAAACTTGCAATTTGCTGCCCCTGAATTTTCGATAGTGAACGGAACTTCCTTTATGAGGAAGCCGAAGATTAAAAAAAATAAAATAAAATAAATCGAGAGATGCTTCCTCATAGAAGAATTTCGTGCACTACCGAAAATTCAGGGGAAGCAAATTGCAAGTTTCAGCTTGCAGCTTGTTTATTTTATCATTATTTTATTATATTAAGTCAATACACATAAGTTTTCTGAAAAAAAATTATTTTACAACATTCGTTATTAGTCAATATAGCATCCAACGAACAGTTTTTGTATATTTGTATCGAATATAAAATCTTACTCAATCATTTTTCATTCAATTAGTGAATTTTTTTACCACACAAAAAGATCCGCCACCACTCATCAATTGATAAGGTTCAAACATCTGAACTTTTATAGTATATCGATGTAGATTGTGACGTGATTCTTTGGAATCATCGTCACAAAGGACGCTTCTGCTACCGTTTAAGATTCTTGCTCTCGGATTCTGCCTCTATCGGTTACGCTCCGTGTTGCATAGTAATCGTACAGGTTTTTCAAGTATAAAGATAAACGTTCTCGGTTTCACATTCTAAGTTTTGGTTTCGAACTTAGAGTTTTTGAGAACTTGGGATTGGCGCGGATTTACCTGCCATGTAGAGTACTATTCGACGGAATGACCCGGCAGGATGGTGCGCCCGATGAGGCCCGGATGCAATGCCGTCGCTCCAAGGTGAAGGGTGCACTGCGCTCGAGAGAGGGCTCAGAATTCTGAGTTCCAGGCAAGGGCGTGACCCCCCGCGCTATGGTAGGTCTCGTGAGGGCCCAGTTTTCGTAACGCGCCGGGGTATACGGCCCTGACTGATCGTGCGTAGTCGCCCTCCTTAGAGCTTTTGTGTTACGGTCTCGATTACGTAAGAGGTAACCGAAGCAAGAGGGCAGTAGTTATTGAATGAGTTTCTGAATGATTACGAGAATTCCGAGTTAAGGAATTTGAAATAAAAAGTCTACCGCGGGCCCTCGGCCCGAACAGTCCTCGCTCCCGCGCCGTGTGTATAGTTTTCCTGTACACCGCGGTCCGATAGTAGAGCATGGTATGCGACAGATAATCGTCTTCCTCCCGCACGTGTCGAGTGATCTCGAATTCTATTCAATTTTCATTGCGATCTCATCCATCTGAAATTATCACCATGAGGGATCTTTCTTGCGAATTATTTCTCTGTTCTCGGTATTTCTCTGAACTATTTTCAAATGAATTAGTGGCTTTCGACTGAGTCATGTTGATCCTGGAAGTTACGTGTTCTCGCTCACCTTGTTTTCCCCGTGAATTACAAGTCGATCTTGTGCTTTCCGTCAAAGGACAATTCGTCCGTAGAATTTTTGATTTCTCCGCGAACAGATATTTAATTTTATGTTTTTTTGGTTCTCGGATAATTTTCTTGGCATAAATGATAAAAAAAAAATGTTGACAGGTAGTCCCGATTCGCCGTCGACCGCAGCAGGTACTTGCTCTCGTTTCGCGAGCAGCGCCTCGTGTCTCACTCACCATAGTTAGGGAGCTGGCGACTATTTCGGTATATGAATTGCACAAGTTTCACATCGAGGTGGATTGCAGTTTACATCAATACGAATTGATTTCGTCCAGTGAATTAAGGTCCTACGTCGCTGCGTTTTCGCGTTACAGCGGATTGAAGTTGCTTAAAAAAAGAGGGGTATTAAATCATTTGCACATGTATGCCTCTGGGGTTCATGGTCACAATCAGCTTGGAAACGAAGAAAATCGAAAAGGCAGACATTCAAGGCTCTGCATTATCATGGGACGGAGTTGTAAAAATGTTAAAAAAAAAAGCTCTACTAAATCATTTGCACACGGTTCTCATTCCGCCCATTCGATTCATTATGACTCCGTGGATACGAAAGAACAGGCAGACACTTTGCTCTCTGATTTTTAGCTGTACAACTGTTTGAAATTCACGGAATCAAGGGAAAGCGGGTATTGCATCGGTTATTGTGATTCTTTATAGTTTTATTATTATTATTTTGTTTAATATTATTCGCTGAACTCACGGTACCGATTAAACTTCTGGAGCTGAAATCTATGGAATCGTATTTTTTTCAAATGCCAACCAGAAACGAAATGCGCTTGGAACTTTAATTACACAGTACATTTTTTTAATTGTATGATTGAATTTAATCTGAATAGGATTTACAGTCTTTAACTTATTTCAATCACGTTTTATTTGTGTAAAATACGTTGATTTTTAACCTAGGGTCTATTTCTTTCTTTCTTTTTGCGATGAAGAAGTGAAAAAAGCGATAATATCATAAACTATGCAAATATCTCTGAGGTGTTTTGAAAATCGCTCCTGTAGATTATATCAATTATTTTCCATAATATCCAGTAGACGTAGAATTTTGTACTCGTAGCTTGGCGCGAGCGTCGGGTTGAGAAAAAAAAATTCAAATGGTCTGCCTTTGGAATATCAGTGGCCTGAACGTCTGCCTCATCGAGTTTCCTGGTTTTTATAAGAAATTCAAACATCAGTCCAAGAGGCAGACATGTCCGAATAATATAGCACACCTTTTATTTTTCACATTTTTGAAGCGCTGTCAATAGGCAACGCAGAGGCAACATGCTATCAGACTATTTTTCCGTGGCCCTTCTCATTGTTTTTAATCAAACAATTCAAATCTGCCAAGTGTGCACTTCATATTCAGTTTTTTAAATCATAAAAATAACTTAAAAATGGGATACTACAACAGTCAGAGCCCTGGATGTCTGCCTCTTCGATTTTTCGTGTTTACAGGATGGTCGAGGTCCTTAATGTTTCTTAGGGTATAATTATCGCTATTAATAACGTCTGCCTGCCGTCTGTGCTGATTATATCGAAATTTTGGCCGCCAGCTCCCTAACTACCAGCAGAATAGCCGTTATGATCTCTCGCGCTGTCACGCACAATCGCATTTTTAGGCAGATTCATAATCTGACCCGGTGAAAAGCTCTCGATCCACGTTCTGACACGAGAAAGTGCAGTTATCGATATTCTTTCAGTTCCCTTTTACTTCTATTTCGGTTCGTTCGATTTAATTTATTGATGTGTTTTTTTTTGTTTTCTAGTTTTTGCTTCCTCATAGAGAAAGCCTTGTTTTCGTGAAAAAATTTTATTCGAGGTGTTCATAAAAACGTGTTCAGAATGTCCCAAAACATCTAAAAATAACATTTAGAAAAAATGTCCGGATGTATGTATGTGTGTGTGTATTAGGGTGGGTCAAAAAAATCGACTATTTTTTTTTTACTTCGTACTCCGGAAAATAGGTTACTAGACACCTCTAGAAAATTCACACCGAATATGAGCTTTTTATTTTAATGGGAAGGTCCTCCGCCTCACAGTTTTTTATTTTTTCTGCAGTATTAGAAGAAAAAATTCATATCGCTCTATCAACTGTTCGTTAAAAATATCCCTCCTCATTTACTTGTAGGAAATTGACCGCTCTACAAAAAAGGTCTTCTACAATTTTTTCGTAAACCTCACTGTTTGAAAGATATTGAAGGTTAAAGTTTGATCATTTTTAGACAAATTTCTGTTTTGCTTATGAATTTTATAACTCGTTAACGAAAAATTATTATGAAAGGCGCAACGCTTTGTTTTGTAGGAAATTGACTGCTCTACAAAAATGGTATTTTATGATTATTCGCTTGAATTAAGCGTTTAAAAGATATTCATCGTCGAACTTCAATGCACGCCAATTTCAACAGTTTTTGATTAATAATTCGGAAAGTTTTAATTTAGTTTATGAGTTTCAGGGAAATTTATACAAATTTGCGTTTCTATGAACAGGAAAATATTTCAAACTTTTTTTCTAGTTTTTTTTCAGTCGTAAGCATGTTCGGTCACATAAAAAAAAATTAGTGCATTATTCCTGACTTAGAGTCAATGATTTATCAAATCTTGAAAAAATAACGTTTTTGTTAGAAATTTATTATGAAAAGTATTAATCTTAAAGGAAAAAAATGTTCAATTTGTTATTAAAAAGTTTTTTCATTTAGTTATCATTGATAAAAAAAAATGTTCAATTTGTTATTAAAAAGTTTTTTTATTTAATTATCATTGATAATTACATGAAAAAACTTTAGAAACCGTACTTTATTGTGTACTTTAGGAACTGTTTTTAACTGTAGAAATTTGCTATGAAAAGTATTAATCTTAAAGAAGAAAAATGTTTAATTTGTTATTAAAAAGTTTTTTTATTTAATTATCATTGATAATTATCATTGATCATTGAAAAAACTTTTTAATAACAAATTGAACATTTTTTTTCTTTAAGATTAATACTTTTCATAATAAATTTCTACAGTTAAAAACAGTTCCTAAAGTACACAATGAAGTACGGTTTCTAAAGTTTTTTCATGTAATTATCAATGATAATTAAATAAAAAAACTTTTTAATAACAAATTGAACATTTTTTTTTATCAATGATAACTAAATGAAAAAACTTTTTAATAACAAATTGAACATTTTTTTCCTTTAAGATTAATACTTTTCATAATAAATTTCTAACAAAAACGTTATTTTTTCAAGATTTGATAAATCATTGACTCTAAGTCAGGAATAATGCACTAATTTTTTTTTATGTAACCGAACATGCTTACGACTGAAAAAAAAACTAGAAAAATAGTTTGAAATATTTTCCTGTTCATAGAAACTCAAATTTGTATAAATTTCCCTGAAACTCATAAACTAAATTAAGACTTTCCGAATTATTAATCAAAAACTGTTGAAATTGGCGTGCATTGAAGTTCGACGATGAATATCTTTTAAACGCTTAATTCAAGCGAATAATCATAGGATACCGTTTTTGTAGAGCAGTCAATTTCCTACAAAACAAAGCGTTGCGCCTTTCATAATAATTTTTCGTTAACGAGTTATAAAATTCATAAGCAAAACCGAAATTTGTCTAAAAATGATCAAACTTTAACCTTCAATATCTTTCAAACAGTGAGGTTTACGAAAAAATTGTAGAAGACCTTTTTTGTAGAGCGGTCAATTTCCTACAAGTAAATGAGGAGGGATATTTTTAACGAACAGTTGATAGAGCGATATGAATTTTTTCTTCTAATACTGCAGAAAAAATAAAAAACTGTGAGGCGGAGGACCTTCCCATTAAAATAAAAAGCCCATATTTGGTGTGAATTTTCTAGAGGTGTCTAGTAAGCTATTTTCCGGAGTACGAAGTAAAAAAAAAAATAATCGATTTTTTTTACCCACCCTAGTGTGTATGTATGTAACATTGGTTGAGCGTTTATAACTTGAGAACGGCTCGAGATATCAAGCTGAAATTTGTCACACCTGTACAGGGTTCACGGCGCATAGCATGATTCAATTTTTAGAAAAATCCATGCAGTTTTTTCGTTTTTACGCGATTTAAAAAAAATTCTAAAGTTTATTTTTGGTCTCTAGCTTCCATAATTTTAGAGATATCGAGTTCAAATTCAGTACAATGTTGACCGACTACAGGGTGATACTCGTCATTGAATTGAAAAAAAATCCATGCAGTGCTTTTGTTTGAAGAAATTTGAAAAGGTGTAAAAAAATGGTGTGCGCACTCTAACTGGAGTAGGGTAGAGAGGAGAGTTCTGGACCACTTACCACGGTGACCTGCCTTGAGGCGGTCGGTAAGGTAGATTTCTCTTTGACCAATGGTGGGGCTGAGGCTGATCCCTCTTGTACCGACGGTGAGGCTGAGGCTGAGCCCTCGTTTACCGACAGTGCCGGTAGATGGCGTTGTCTGCTAGAGTCTATCGATTTACCCACTGCTCGATCCCGCTCAATTGAGCGTTATCTGCCAATCCGGTAGATGGCGTTGTCTGCTAATCTATTTACCCGCTGCTCGATCCCTCTCAATCTTTACCGACAGCAGCCTCAGATGGCGTCGCCAAGTCTCGCTGCCGGTAGATGGCGTTGTCTGCTAATCGATTTACCCGCTGCTCGATCCCGCTCAATATTTACCGACAGCAGCCTCAGATAGCGTTATCTGCCAATCCGGCAGATGGCGTTGTCTGCTAATCGATTTACCCGCTGTTCGATCCCGCTCAATATTTACCGACAGCAGCCTCAGATGGCGTCGCCAAGTCTCGCTGCCGGTAGATGGCGTTGTCTGCTAATCGATTTACCCGCTGCTCGATCCCGCTCAATATTTACCGACAGCAGCCTCAGATAGCGTTATCTGCCAATCCGGCAGATGGCGTTGTCTGCTAATCTATTTACCCGCTGCTCGATCCCGCTCAATATTTACCGACAGCAGCCTCAGATGGCGTTGCCAAGTCTCGCTGCGAATCCGGTAGATGGCGTTGTCTGCTATAGTCAATCTACCTCTTATCCCGCCATCTGTTGATCGAACGTTGGACGATGAGCGTTCTACTTTACCGATCGAACGATGGACGATGCGCGTTGTACTTTATTGCTCGAACGATGAGCGTTATACTTTACCGACAGCAGCCTCTTGCCCCGCCATCTGTTATCAAAAATCGAACCCTGAACGTTCCTTTTACCTATAGCTGATCACCAACATCTTACGACGCTTTCTCGAACCTTGTATTACGAGTCGATAACGAATAATCTGCTGTTGCTTCATTTTCAAATGATAATGAATCAGTTGATTGCGAACTATCACGAGTAACGCACAATGCAAGATATTGAAATTATTTTAGATGTGCAAGGGTTTAAAGCACCCAACAGTGAGTTTGTGGTGAAGCAGGTTGCAGTGTTAAAAATGTATTCTGATGGTTCATGGGATTGCACAGAGTTTAGGTGCAAACTAATCAAACCGTCATACGACTGGGATAGTTTATAAGCCAAATATAAAAATGACAACTTGTGGATCGTGAGTCATTATGAGGGTATTCCATGGAACGTTGGCAACGTGTTATACGGTGAACTCAAACGATTGTTCGATAATATTGCGGAAGATGCTCGTGTGATTTACGTCAAGGGGGTGGAGAAGAAACAATTGATTCGAACGATTATTGGAAACTCGAAACCAATTATCGACTTGGAAGATTTCGGTTGCCCAGCATTGCTGAAAACATCAGTGTCGGAATGCTTGAATTCTCCACATCACGAGGGAGTATTGAATTACAATTGTGCTTTCAAAAATGTGCTACGTATGAAGATATGGTACTTTGAAAATTATTTCTTCGCACCACCATCTTTCGAAAGATCAATGAAAATTCTTCGAGCTGTGGGAAACATTTGCAACATGAAAACAGAAGATATCGCTAGCTTGACCAAAGATTTTATTCTCATGTATGCATACAACGATATCGAAGATGCCTGGGATCGTCTACCCAACATCATGCAAATGGATGAGGATATTATGAAATATCGTCGTTCCCTGGGGGATTCGATTATACCGATTATTCCGGTGTATTTTCGGTATATTTTTCGGATGGTATAATATGAGTAGAATTCGGGGTATTTTTTGGTAATTATACTAGAAGTCAACCGTGTATTTGTGAATTTTTTCCACAAAAAATTTACGCAAATTATACCATACCTTTACAGTATAATTGGGGTATGTTTTTCGTAAATCTACCAGAAATATACTTATTTTATACCATACTTTTACAGTATAATTGACGTATGTTTTTCGTAAGTTTACCCGAGATATTCTTATTTTATACCTAATTTTACAGTATAATTGGCGTATGTTTTCCGTAAATGTACCAAAACATTACGCATTTTTTATGGTACTTAAAGGACATAATTTGTGTATGTTTTCCGTAAATTGACCGGCAAAATACTTATTCTATAACGTAATTTTCTATACCGTAATATGTCCTCGCAGTATAAAAGAGAAAATAAGTATTTTAATTCACGTGAAATGTTCCACGTAAATTGCCGCGATTTATGTACGATTGCACACGGGTTTCGACTACACCGGCATACCGGGCATACCACGGCATACAGCGTCGATGTTCGTCGATGTCCGATGTAAATCATGTTAAAGCCACTTATATTCGTTGGAAAAGAAAAGATTCAAGTAGTACACCAGGTGTATGAGCGATTGGTCGGATGAGTGAGCGCCACGTGCACGACGTCCTTGCATATTGCACGTAAGCGTCGATGGTAATTAGTTATTTATCCGTTATTAATTGTACAACTATTATAGGTGCATGCTTCTACCACCGTTGGTTCTATCTCTCCATTCTTTGTGTTTTACAGAAATATGTATGGAGCTTTAGGACAAAAAACAACTCAAACACCACAACAATCACGACCCGACGATCCATGTGCGAAAATGGGTACTTGATCTCATTAAGAATGAGAGGAGTTTAACGAAGAAAACTGTCGAAAAAAATAAAGAGTCGAGTTAAAAAAGTAGAAAATATTACTTTTGTTATTGTTGTCTATACGTCGTAGAAAAAAATGAAGAGATTAAAAAATGTTCGTACAAAAAAAACGGTCCCTGCACTATAAGTAGACGATTCGAATGGGAGAAATATAATCGGTGACATTACCACAGTAGGTAGAGTGCTGGATTGAGGACCGGAAGTTCCCGGGTTCGAGTCCCGGCATGCATCAAATATTTTCTCTGTTTAAAAATTCGGCAGGACGTCTACACATCCCACCAATTGACCTCTCGGTCATCACAAAACTATAATTACAAATAATACCCTCAATTTCACTGATATTATATCATCCGAAAAATATATAAGATCCGCAAGTATCCCAAAATCATGTTAAATTTTTACCGTAAATATACCAGAGTCGTGCTTAATTTATACCGACAGTATACCAAAATAGTGCATACTTACGGTAATTATTCGGTATAAAAAATTCACAAATACACCGTTGTCTTTCGATATAAAATGAGTATACCTGAAACCGCCAGGGTTGTCGGAAACATTATGGGAAAATGATTGATGCCGATGATTTCGATGGACCTCCCCCTTTGATAAAAAACTGTCGCAAATGTATACAATGTATTGAATAAAACCATTATTTCATTTTAATATTTCTTTTTCCTGCAAAACTCTCACAAGTTCGAACAAGTCTCGTTGTTGAAATATTTAAGAAAAATCGTTATTATCCTGAGAACGACACGATGTGGTGCATTCATGGTTGGGATTCGGGGGTTGGATACATAAAAATCATTTGTAAACAATAAATTATTTGAAGAGAACATTGTATTTACATAGAGCATGATATTCGTTAAGCCAAATCTTCAGCGATTTTACATTTTCAGTAGCACAATTAAATTTGGGGATATTTGAACGAAGAGGAAATCGGGTGAAAGATGAAATTGTTGGTAGTTTCCGCAGTGAAGAGCACTCGAGCGTTTCCAAGTCAACGATGGAGGATGATTCATCCATAATTCTGGTCAACCATATTTTTTTCTCCAATCCTTTCACGTAAATAGTTCGGGCAGGTTGCAACATGGCTTTAATCATCTTATCAGTTGTTCCATAGGGTAACTCGCCCGACGTCCAAGACAATCCAAGGAAATCTAGCTGGAGTCCTGAATTCATAACTCGATATTTCACTGGTAATCCCGTCCGTGCGCACGGCGGTGCAAAGAGGAACGTTGTGGGCTGAGCTGCTTTGTCATCGTTGACTGCTATTACAGCAAATTCTTCCAGCGCAAAATCATTAGTAGCCTGCTTCAACCCTTAAATATCCACAATCAAGTCCATCTCGAACGGGCAACTGACCCGAGTCATAAGGCCACTCTTCTTCCCCCACCACTGACTGGATTCACAAGTCCGATTTATTGATCCCGGAATTATGAGAATTATCGAAACCTAGCCACTTTACAAACAGTCTGTTTGATTGTTTTTTCAAAACTTTTTCAATCAAATAAATATCAGAATGTTTGACGCTAAGGAGCTCTTGTTCGTAGAAACCACCAGCAATCGATTCATTCTGATAATCTTTCAATTTATATGTGACAGGATTAGTTTTCGCTACTTCGGTGATTGTGAATATTTAAGTTGTCCAATTGGGGGTATACCCTTTGGCAAATTGATTCTTATACTTGCTAATTCGAACTTTATCACCGACATTGAACTTTCTCTTCGTTGTACGAATAATTTCAGGTTGTTTGTATACTCGATGCAGTAAACTTTTAGCATTCTCGATTGAAACATCTTTGGGTTTCATGTTAATTGTGCGATGGATCGTGTTGTTATAAGATAGCACTAAATCACCCAAAATGTCCGTCCACTTATAAGTTCCGCGTAAGCTAAACTGTTTCCACATTTTGTTTTTCAATGTACGATTGAATCGTTCGCAAATTGATGCTTTTAAATTGCTGAATGTTGAGTACATATGAATATTGTATTACTTCATGAGAGACAGGAAATGTTTATTGTAAAATTCCTTGCCATTATCAACGTGTAATTTTGATGGTACACGTCCTTGAGTAAGTATAGACTTAATTGCAGCGGTAGTTTCACCTCCGGTCTTATTCTTTATTGGCACGACCCATGCAAATTTTGAGAATATATCGATAATTGTCAAAAGATACTTGTATTTGTTGTTTTGACGGGCGTAAGCTGACATATCAACGAGATCAGCTTGCCAAGTCTCACCGAATCTCTGAATGTTAACACAACGTCGAGGATAGTTTCGGCGAGCAGGCTTATGCAGCTCGTTCGCCAATGCTTTTTTGTGCTCGCTCATTTTCGATTGCGAGTAATCGATCATCAGCGTTGTAAATGGCGTTAGAATTACGAATGGCTAAATCTTTTATGGCTTCAAGCTCAACATTCAAATTTTTCATAATATTATGTACTATTGTCTCGAGACCCTGAGCCAACAATTCATTACTATCATTCATTTCTTTTCGCAGAGATTTAACAGTGCCGTGCAACTTCTTTTGTAATATATGCAGCGTAGCTTTTTCAGCGCGTAGCAGTTGTTCAGGATCGGTCACATTACATAGTTTTCTGTTTTGCATGTCATACTGATCATTCTCCGTTAATTTGAATCCAATGCTCAAATTACCGGGAAATCCGCGGTTTTTAACAATCGCACTCTTATCCAACTGGCGTCCGAACACATCGACGCTCATCCTACAAATGATCATCTTGTAAATGCATCATGGTTTAATAAATGATTCCAGCTTCGCGTAATTCCTCGATAATCGACATGATTTCATTCGAGTGAGATGAATTGCCTGCTGTTTGAAATGCCAGGAGCAGACGGAGACGGTTTACCAACTCATTCGGATCATCCCAATAAACATAATCAAAATTTGCATCTTTTTTCGCTACTTTGTATTGAGGCATGCCCCCACCGACGCGTGATTGGTCATCAATTATTTTTGCGATATATTGTTCAAATTTTGAACCGTTACTCTCTCGAATCACCCCATCAGATCGATAATACTTTTTATGAGCATTCGTTCTGATAACAATAGCTTTATAATTCTCTAAATCTTGCGAGTTGATGAGCAAACGATTGGGCTCGTTTTTAAACAAGAGTTCGATAAGTCCAACAGTTTTATCATACTTTGTATCACCGACATAAAAAAAGGAATCTGGTTGAAAATTTATGGATGCATTACCAATCATTAACCTATCTCCGGTTAGGTTTCGCACACCATACGAACAATCTAGGAGAGTCTTTTGCCTCGATCGTAATAACGTAAGATATCTATTTATCATTTCATTTGCTTCAACGGTTGGCGCAGCAATCTTTTCATTCACTTCAACGGTTGGCGCAGCAATCTTTTCATTTACTTCAACGACTGGCGCAGCAATCTTTTCATGATCATTAATTTCATCCTCATCGTCGGTGAAGAACTCCTCATCATATACTGATTTAAAGGATTCATTTCGAGACGAATTTCCCTGTTCGCTATAACCCCCGTTATCCAGATTTTCATGTTTCATCCGATCTACTAACCCATTTTTAATATCACTTCCTCCTTCATCCTCTTCCTTTTTCACTCGGGTTTTATTGCGATCATTAGCCGCATATGACACATTAACCAATTTTTCCAGTGGATCAACGATTGGTTTGAATGCTTCGTGTATCGCATGTTCATGAGCCTCTCGCCCGATCTTCAATGCTCGATGCTTTTTACGAATTGCATCGCTGGCTTTCACAATTTGACGTAAAACATCGCTTTCTCTACGGATATTTTCGCTCTTCATGTTGCACGAACGAAGTCGGAGGTGCTACTGCTTTGGAATCTTCTCGTTGCCGTATACTTATTCGATACGGACGATCATGAGAAACCCATACTTATCGGTCCAGCAAGATGAACATAAAGTCTTAAATTCAGCATAGGACATATCGGTATTCACATGATCATTATATACATGCTTGAGATTCATATCATCCTGTTTGAATAATATCAATAAATTTGCATTATCCCGCACGAGATGTTTAGGGATACGAGCGTACGTTTGACAAAGATAAAAACAGTCGACGTTTTCGTGTCTACCCATAGAAAAATAAGCTCGGATATTATCCTGCTTCTCACATGCTACATCATCGAAAACAAAAATGGAGTTCGGTTTCGCATCGTTCGGTGACACAACGTTTTCGTGCTCATTAAAGGGAAAAAATTCAACACCATCGATGGGTTGTAGTAATTTTTCCAGTAACCTATATTTCGGTTGTTTCAACGATTCCGAATAAATGTAAACGTTTTCAAAACACAATCCATTCGGATGAGTTATGAGGGTTAGTAGGGCGTTCGTTTTTCCACAATTCGATGGGCCACAAAACACTGCGCGAACGCTATTCGGTAATAAATGACCATGTTTTTTTCGTTCATCTTGTTGCCCCATGAACCGATCAAAATTCATGACGGGCAGATCAACCGATTGTTTCTCGAACCTCATGATGTTCACGACTGACGTGAAATTGTATAATAACGGACTTATAAGATAAAAATGATCAGTAGTCAATCAACCTTCGTGTGATTATCATCGTGAGTGGTTGCATGAAAGAGAGAAAAAATCGTGGCAAGGGTTTGGTAAACAGATTGATAAATAAACTTCCCATTGAATTGCATTTGCCGGGCTATCAATACTGTGGACCCGGTACGAAGCTAGCGGAACGTCTAGCTCGAGGTGATTTGGGTATCAATCCACTGGACAACGCTTGCAAGGAACACGATATCGCATACTCAAATCGCGAAAACATCGCAGCTCGACACGCGGCTGACAAGGTTTTAGCTGAGAAAGCTTGGAAACGGGTATCGGCCAGCGACGCAAGTTTGACGCAGGTGAAAAAGCTGCAGCGTGGGGCGTCACAAAAATTATGAAGACTAAAAGGAAATTAGGTATGGGAGTGAAGAAACCCGATAGCAGCGTTGAACTGAAAAAAATAATTGGAGCAGCTAAAAAAACAATGACTCAAAGCAATAATTCACGTGTACTCATCGAATCAGCTTTGAAGGGTGCACGAGCAGCGATTAAAAAAGCCGGTGGTAGAAGTAAATTGCGTACACCACGTATTCTACCCGTGCCAAAGAAAGTAGGAGGATTTCTGCCATTTCTCGTACCTATTTTCGCGGGTCTCAGCGCTGCTGGAGCACTGTCCGGTGGTGCAGCAAGCATAGCTAAAGCTGTAAACGCTGCTCAGGCAGCTAAGCGCGATTTAGAGGAAAACAAGAGGCATAATAAAACAATGGAAGCTATAGCATTGGGTAAAGGATTACATTTGAAACCATATAAAAAGGATTTGGTCTTTATGTGCAATCAAAAAACGTGAAGTAACGCTACCACGTCGCCCCCTAACCGATTCCGATCTATCAAAGTATGCTAGAATTATGAAGATTCCACACTTCCGAGGAGTTTTCATGCGAGATGAATTACCCAAAAGCGGACCATTCAAAGATGAATCGGCAATTATTAATCTCGATGATAATAATGGACCGGGAACGCACTGGGTGGCATACAAAAAAACTAATAACCAAGTAATTTACTTTGATAGTTTCGGGGATCTTCGACCACCAATGGAATTTATCGGTTATGCGGGCGTTGGTAGCGTTAACTACAACTATAATCAGTATCAAGACTATGATGCGGTAGAATGTGGACATTTGTGCTTAAAATTTCTTTGTAATCAACTAAATCGTAAAAACAAATATTCTCTATATAAACCTATATCATGATGGTTCAAATTTAGTTGTCAATCAGTCCCTCATCATGAATGATACTTTGACTTTGACTATATCCGGAACATCATCCGTTCTCCAGGCACAATATTTTCCACCTATCGAACTTTCTCCATATAAAAACTATACTTTAGGGCTTGTGGAATTATTGACGTTCAACTCCATTCCCAACATAGACGTTGGTAACAATAAAATTCACATTGGTACGAAGGTTATAAGTGTGCCTACCGGTAGCTATGAATTGGAGGATATTGAGAATTATGTGAAGCAAGTGTTGGCCGATAAAAAAGCTGTTATCGAAATCAAACCAAATAATAATACTTTGCGCAGCCAAATTACGTGTAATCGTGACATAGATTTTACACCCGACGTATTTTGAAAGCTAATAAAAACCACGAGTCTGATCTTCCTGTAGCCATTCTCAAAGTGAACGCTTTACGAGTCGAATGTAATCTCACGACCGGAGCATACATCAACGAGCGCAAAGTACATACGATCCATGAATTCTTTCCATCAGTACCACCTGGATATAAAATCATTGAAGTCCCATCACACGTAATTTATTTACCAATTATTGGCAAGACAATTGATCACATTCAATTGCGAATAGTGGATCAAGATGGTGATTTAGTTAATTTCCGCGGAGAAGTTATAACAATACGACTACACATAAAATCAGCTTGATCAGAATGGGTATCGTTTTCAATGCCAAACGCATTAATTATAATAAGCCACAATGCGTGAACCAAATCAGTCGACGACCTACTCTCAAGGTGTTAACACATCAGAACACTCAGTTTCTGAAAAACCTAGGATTAAAAATCAAACTAGGAGGAAAAAAATTGTAAACCGACTTGAAATACTTTGTATCTTCTGCTGCATACAATGGAAGAGGAAGCTATAAATATTCATACGCCCATTGTCTTTGATGAATCTATAGTACACTATGAAATTCATGCTCATCAGCCTTATGCATCATCAACTTTCAATAACAGTGATGAAATAAGAATAGCTGTGCAGCATCAAGATCTCAGCGTATTACCTAGCAAGAGTTCGCTGCACATAAGAGGAAGAATCGTGAAAGCCGCAGAAGATGTTGCCACTGCTGCAACGAGTCTTGTCAACAATGCTATTTGTCATATGTTCGAAGAAGTGCGATATGAACTTAACGGTATAGAAATCGATCGAAACAAAAATGTTGGTCTAACGAGTTTAATGAAAGGTTATGTATCTCGAAATTCCAGTGAAAAATCATTGATGGAAAATACAGGATGGCTAGACGTTGAAGAAAGTATGAAGTTGACTAGCGATAATTACTTTGACGTATGCATACCTCTCAGCTTAATGTTTGGATTTGCCGAAGATTATCAGATTGTCATCAATGCTAAACATGAGTTAATTTTGTCTCGATCGAAAAGTGATGTGAATGCAATCATACAGACAGCTGCTGAAGAATTCAAAATTATTATACATAAGGTGGAATGGCTTTTGCCATATGTAACAATTTCAGATCAAAGGAAAATCGAGCTACTGAATTTTATTGCTAAAGATGTTGCAATTCCAATAAGTTTTCGAACTTGGGAATTATACGAGTATCCGCTACTGCCGAATACCACGAGACACGTGTGGACAGTCAAGACGTCTTTGCAGCTAGAAAAACCTCGATTTGTAATTCTGGGATTTCAAATGGCCAGAAAAAACAAGATGGAGAAGAATGCAAGCCATTTTGATCATTGTAAAATTAGTGATGTGAAACTGTACTTGAATTCACAAAGCTATCCCTATGGTAGCCTGAATCTCAATATCGATCAAAATCAGTATGCTTTGCTCTATGAGATGTATGCGAATTTTCAATCTGCTTATTACAATAAGAAAACTGAACCATTATTGAACAAGAGAGATATTTTGCAATATGCCCCGTTAATTGTAATTGACTGCTCAAGGCAAAATGATTCATTGAAAACTGGCCCAGTCGATGTTCGTGTAGAATTTGGATCAAAGAATAATTTCCCGGCTGAAACATCCGCATACTGTTTGATTTTGCATGATCGAATAGTAGAATATAATCGAATCAGTGGTGGGGTAAGAAGAGTGGTATAAGAGCCAGCTTTATAAAATGACTCGCGTCAGTTGCCCGTTCGACATGGACTTGATTGTGGATATTCAGGGGTTTAAGCAGCCGATTGATGCGTTTGTGCTGAAAGAAATTGCTGTAATACCAGCCAGCGACGAGAAAGCGGCTCAGCCTACGACGTTCCTCTTCGCACCACCGTGCGCATGGACAGGATTACCAGTGGAATATCAAAAAATAAATTCATGGCTCGAGCGAAATTTCCCCGGATGGTCTTGGGAGTCGGGAGAATTACCCTATGGAGCAGCTACAAAGATAATCAAAGCCATCTTGAAACCTACTCGAACCATTTACGTAAAAGGCTTGGAGAAAAAAACATGGTTGACCAGCATCATGGATGAATCATCAACATCGTCCATCGTTGACTTGGAAACGCTCGAGTGTCCTTCACTACGAAAACTACCAACAATTTCATCTTTTACCCCATGTCCTCATCATCCCGATATCTCTGAATTTCATTGTGCTACGAGAAATGTACAATCGTTGAAAAATTGGCTTAGCGGGTATCATGCTGTGAATACAACGTTCTTTTGAAATAAATAACATGTTACTGGTAAAAATGATTTTTTATTTGAAAATCTCCTCCTCCTCCCCACAAAATATAATAATATTTTCACAAAATCGATAGCGAATACGATAGTCACTGATGTTACTACAGTTCGTCACATCACGATATCGATGTGTGTCCAAGATCAAACGGTTTGGAATTCGAGACTGTTGTATTTTCCACCATGGAAAACCAATGATAGATGACCGTCTTTGGCGAATTTCACTGTCCTCTTCAGTAGATTTTCATCAGCCTCGAAAACACGGAAGATCCTCTCTGGCAGGAAAACGACGTATTCATTGGCTATCTCGACGAGAATCCTCTCACCATATTTAGTTCGAACGTTCTTGAGATTGCTGACAAGATGTTGTTTCTCCGGTTCCATATCTCGCAGCTTCCTCGTTGGAAGAAATTGCTTGACATTGCTCGCCTCGTTGAGGGATGATAGATCCATTGTCTTGCAATTGAAGATTCACAAAATTTTCTTGCACAAATCGTATGTCCGATCTCGTTCTTATGAGGTTTTTCACGTCGTCGATGTTTCGCGAAAGCAATTCAATTCGTTCTTTAAGCTCGATGCGTCTATCTGGCATCCCGATTTTAGTTCGTGTGATACAAATCGAGCCGGTTGATTTTATATCATGGTGCCAAGCTGGCTCCTCCCTCCACTATAAGCTCAGTCTTGAGAGAGAGGAGAGAAATAGGAGAGGGGAGAGCAGCGTAACCGAAAATCGATGCACGTGCAAACTCTTTCAAAGGGATACCGCATTTTCCTGAGAAGTTAATTTCCAAGAATTGTGACTCATCGTGCAAACTCTACAGAGAGAGATTCAACGGGTCCCCCCGGATGTTTGAGGTCCGTAAAACGTGATCTCACCGCCGATTCATCTTGCTTCCTTATCATCGATGACGTGACACATGAACGCGTTCAGCCGAACGTATCTATCTCACCGCCACGAAAAATTAATTATAAGATTAGTTTCTGAAGAGTTAATTCCAAGAATAGTCACTTATAATGCAATCTCTACAGAAAGAGATTCAACGGGTTCACCCGGATGTTTGAGGTCCGTGAAACGTGATCTTGACGCCGATTGATCTTTCTTCCTTATCATCGATGTTCGTAACAGATATTTCTTCCGCGAAGAACGATGTTTATGCTATTTTTTAGGCTTAAAACCATAGCTTATGAAACCATATCGTTGAGGATTAACTTTTCCGTAATAAGGTGTACTTCCGCTAATCTGATTATTCGTATGAGAAGGAGGGGGAAAATTTCGATGCTGTTCTTCCGCGAATTTTTTCAAACTTTGAGATATCGGATTTTTTTCCATAATTCACTCAGCGGGATCGAGCAGCGGGTAAATAGATTGACTATAGCAGACAACGCTATCTACCGGATTGGCAGCGAGACTTGGCAACGCCATCTGAGGCTGCTGTCGGTAAATATTGAGCGGGATCGAGCAGCGGGTAAATAGATTAGCAGACAACGCCATCTACCGGATTGGCAGATAACGCTCAATTGAGCGGGATCGAGCAGTGGGTAAATCGATAGATTCTAGCAGACAACGCCATCTACCGGCACTGTCGGTAAAAGAGGGCTCAGCCTCAGCCTCACCGTCGGTACAAGAGGGATCAGACACAAACCCACCGTTGGTCAAAGAGAAATCTACCTTACCGACCGCCTCAAGGCAGGTCGACGTGGTAAGTGGTCCAGAACCCGCCTCTCTTTCCTACTAACTGGCACAATTTTCTAGATATCGGATCAAAATTTGGTACGAAGCTGCACTATTATCAAGAAACGTTTCGGATTATATTTGGGCAAATTGAGCCATACATATTTTGTGCCATTTTGAAATTTTTAAAAAATCGACGTAAGTGCTCTAGCTTCCACAATTTTCGAGATATTTTGCTAAAATTTGGTTCAAACTTGCACTACCATTAAATATGTTTGGTATTAAATTTGGGTGAAATCCATCCAACCATTCATATTTTATGTCGTTTTGAAATTGTCCCAAAATCGACGGGCGCGCTCTAGCTTCCACAATTTTTGGGATATCGGATCAGAATTTAGTACAAAGTCGCACTATCATCAAAAGATGTTTTGTATTGAATTTGGGCAAAATCCATCTTGGCATTTAAATGTAATGCGACTTTCAATTTTTTAAATTTAACATGGAATTTACTATATATTTATTCTGGCCTAGATCGATTTACGAACGGATTTTCTATAAGAAAAAGGGTGCAAAGTCGAACCTTGCCCATTGCTTCCTCATAATTTTTTTAATTTGCCAAAGCTTCCTCTATGAGGAATCCAAAATTGATCGACACAGTTCCTCATAGAGGAACTTTTAGCAAATTGAAAAAATTATAAGGAAGCAATGTGCAAGGTCCGACTTTTTTTATTTGATTCATTAATTTCGTTATTGCTAGTTTATGAAATTTTATTCTATTTTTTTTTCCAAATTACTTTCTCCTAGTCCGAATCGCGGTGGGAGCCCGCTGAAGTTCAACGTGCCCACGCTATGTGTAGCGTGTCTCGTAAACCGTTTCCGATCTACGCCCATGGTGCGATCGTTCTTGTAGTGAAGCAAAATCTTAACATCTCGATTTGTCGAAAATTGCCTCCTGCAGAATTAAATGATAATAAATAATAAAGTTCCTCGAAGAATATTTTACAAAGCTCTCGCATCTTTCGATTGCAGCTGCCTTATGCATGTTCGGGGTCGTTCTCGGATACTTGAAGGTCACCTTTAAGAGTTACCTCTTTTTGTCGTTTATTAACTCCCGCCTGAAAACGGGAGTTATGGGTTTCGTCGTGACCAACGTGAATTGGCGTTTTGTTGGAAATGCTTTACCGGCCAAACGGCTGATTTGCTTCTTACAAATTGATGTACATCGGTGTCGGAAGTCACAGAGAGGGTTTAGCTTCCATAATATTTACATATGATCAGATCTCATCTCGCGGAGATATTAAATGTAGAAATTTGAACGTTTTCGAACGTTTTTCTCAAATCGCAATTTTGATGGGTTCGACTGCATGAATGGCAGACTTCACGGCATCATCTGCTGTGACAGCGCGTGTGTAAGTGTAGTGGAACGTATCCGTGTGCTTTGCATGAAGGCTGATCAAGGCTCTGGACGATATCGCTGAGTGCGAGAGAGACAGCGCTATTGGTCGATGGTGTTAACCTCGAAACAGAACTTTCAACGGAAATTTTTTTTTTTTTCTTGAGTGATTCAGAGTGAAGACTTTTTATCAATTAATTTCACGTATGAACGATATTTTTTTAAAGAGTGCATTTTCCATTTAACGTTCGATAATTAGTTAGTTAGCAGGATTGATCTACTGACGATTTTATCAAGCACGTCGAATTAACAATTCTGTATACTTGTATTCGGGCGTAAAATTGAGATGTATGTGAATGTGGAGGTTAGGTCGGATGACGTGGTTTTGCCCGGTGATATTGTTTTATTTATGGTCATCAACTGATTTCACGTATGAACGATATTATTTAATGAGTTCATTCTTTTTTATTCAACGTATGATAATGTTATCAGGATTGTAAAAAACGTGAATATGAATGTTCAGCTGGACGATGTGGTTATGCCCAGTGATATTGTTTACCTCGGTGGAATTGGCAATTGGACAGGAAAAAATTGTCGGATTCAATTTTTTACTTTATCCTCCAACCGACAAAACTTTAGACAAAGCGATTTGTCAGAATGCACAATATGTATATTTGTTTTTATTGTTTTTCCTACATGAGTCAGGTCCGTTTCAAAGCAGCATTCATTCAACGTTCACTCGTCGAAGCAGCATTCATTCAACGTTCACTCGTCGAAGCAGCATTCGTTCAACGTTTACTTGCTTAAGACATATTCAAAACTTATAATGACTGGGAAGGACCAGCGGAATGCGCTGATATCTGGTCGAGGCTACGTCGAGCCGCGCTTGAAAACTGTACAATGCGCAGACATTTGGTCTAGGCTACATAGAGCCGCGCTTGAAATCTTAATAATGCACTGAGATTTGGTTAAGGCTCTATTAAGCCGCCCTCAAGACTCCACGATGGGCTGACAATTTGTCATGGCTACATGGAGCCGCGCTGAACAATCACATGATGCGCTGACATTTCGCTGCGACTGTACTTAACTGCGCTCAAGGACAACCAGCATGTGCCGCAGCTAGTCGATACTTTCAAAGTCTTGTCACATCAAATTTCCATACAGTGGTCACGTTTTACGATATTGAATCGATGAACAATAGAACGTTATGACACTAGTAGGAAAACTATTTTGTGACGTGGACGTCTGGTTCAAGCTAAATGATTCCAATTATTGGCGGACGTGGAGAAAATTATATCGAATTAGCTTTAAAAAGTATGAAATAAAATAAATTAAAAAAATTTTTTAAACTCCCGGCTGGAGTAAAAATCGAACACAAAAAAAATTACAACGAAAAAAAGTAATCTGATAAAAAGCATGAATAAAATTCAGGAATCTAAAAAGAATACAACAAATTAATGAATTAAAAATGGACAAAACAAATTAGTAAAATTAAAAGAATGAAATAAATAAATAAATTCAAAAAGGATGAAATAATTCAAGAAGTCATTTTAGTTTATTCATAGTTTGAATTATGATCGTTCGTTCGTATGAGTTTAATTTTTTAAATCGTGGTAATTTCCTCACTGCTCTCAATTCAGTCGGGAGACGTCATTCATTAAACATAAATATGATATAGGATATAGATGTTTGACAGTGCAAAGATGACGCCATTAATTGAACATGAAGACGATCTGGATTTAGATGTTCGACGATACGAAAGAAAACGTCCCCCGACTTATGTTTAATGAATGTCGTCTCCCGACTAAATTGAGGGCAGTGAGGAAATTACCACGATTCAAAAAATTAAACTCATACGAACGAACGATCATAATTCAAACTATGAATAAACTAAAATGACTTCTTGAATTATTACATCCTTTTTGAATTTATTTATTTATTTCATTCTTTTAATTTTACTAATTTGTTTTGTCCATTTTAAATTTATTAGTTTGTTGTATTCTTTTTAGATTCATGAATTTTATTCATGCTTTCTATCATATTACTTTTTTTTTGTTCTAATTTTTTTTGTGTTCGATTTTTACTCCAGCCGGGAGTTTTTTTAATTTTTTATAGATGTGTTGTTCGCTTCTTCGTTTTTTTTTTTTTTTGGTTTCTCCATTTTATTTCATTTCATTTTCATTGAGGTCCCGGGACCGACGCCCTGTCACCACGCTACCGACCGTAATAACGACAGAGACTGTTCCCGCGCTAACCCACTGTTCTCCATTCGTCGACGCAAAAAATGCTCCTCCGGGAGAAAAAATATTATGCCGCATAGTATGTCGCATTAGGGCGGCTTGAAAAAAAAACTTTTTTTTTCTTCAAATCAAAATACATTCACGCCAAAGTATCTTCCATCAAGAAAATCGTGTCCAAAAATGAGCCCGATTGGACCATTTTTAGGGGTCGCGCAAGATTTTTCTAGTTTTCCCATTTGATTAACATGGGAAGGGCGTAAAGTTTCTATTAAAAAAATCGTAGCTCCGCCAATTTTATAGGTACATTGATCCCGTTAGTCCTATATGAAAGCTCTTGAAAAACCGCTTAAAATGGCGTGCGGACCTTTAGGATCCCATTTCAACTTTCATCAATATTTTTGTGGTTTCGTAAGAAATTATCGACGGAAGTTGCAATCGGATTTCAAAGGTCCGCACGCTATTTTAAGCGGTTTTTCAAGAGCTTTCAAATGGGACTAACGGGATCAATGTACCTATAAAGTTGGCGGAGCTACGATTTTTTTAATGGACACTTTTCGTTCTTCCCATGTTAATCAAATGGGAAAACTAGAAAAATCTTGCGCGACCCCTAAAAATGGTCCGATCGGGCTCGTTTTTGGACACGATTCTCTTGATGGAAGATACTTTGGCGTGAATGTATTTTGATTAAAAGAAAAAAAAAGTTTTTTTTTCAAGCCGCCCTAATGTCGCATAATATTATGACCCATATTATTTCTCCCGATTCCCGCATTCCACAGATACTTTCTCACGCTAGTTTTCCCAGGCACCCCCTCGTCATCAGCAGCCTGCATCGATACCCAAATGTAGAGGCATCCTCACCACCACCCGTGCGACCACCGTTTTTCCGACTTTCCTACTAACACTCGGAGGTCTCTCGGACTGCCAAATTCCAACGTCTTTCCCACGCATGGCCAGGACGACTTTCCTGGAATCTGTAATCTCGCAATAAACACAGCTGCCTTCTCCCAAACCGCCTAACCTACGCCCCCACCACTCCAGCCCTTTAGTAGATATACGACTCGATGTGAGGTGGACTAGTGAGTCAGTAGAAACATTGAAAGCCGAGCAGAAGCTCTGCGCGACGTGCCATTCACATGATTGTTCCTTTTAAACCTACGTACGTGTCTACCGAGTCCAGTTGACTTACGCCCGCGTCTTGCAGCCGAGTTGACTATCGGAGTTAAGTGATCAAGTTCGAGTTATTCTTCACGTCGTAACGATCAGTAGAGGTGGCCTCACATCTGAAGGTGGCTGCGTCTGGGTCCAGAAATTGTCTGCGATCAATCCGTAGGTGCTCCTGCAGATTCTGGGGTCATTGACACGTTTATTGACCTCTGTTACTATGCTAGATTGCTATGCTTCCGAACCGACTCTAACAATAACATATTTCCGAATTTTTTCTAGTTCGACAGATCAGTCTGTTAATTTCGCGATGCTCCGAAACGAACTTATACAATCAAAATTTTCAGATTTGTTAGAATTCGACAAACCGGTCCGACAATTTCGTGATACTCCCGGACGGACTCGTACAATAGCGATTTTTAGAATTCGTCCTGATTCGACAAATCAATCCGTTGATTTCCCGACGATCATGAACGGACTTAGACTTGAAAAACTAATTTCCTTCGAATTTTTTTCAAATCGACGAATCAGTCCGTTGATTTCGCGATGCTCCCGGACGGACTTCCCATGTAGGGTTCGAAACTCGGGCGAGTGCTGGGCCTTTGATGGCAACGCACACTCCAATGCTGGTGCAATACTGACAACCTTCGTCGGTCCAGCATTGGAGAATTGCTGGGATGATGACTTCGGACCAACACTGGCAGTCGGTCTTGCCCCAGCGATGGCGGTCGGTCTTGACCCATTGCTATAGCCGCTACTACGCGTCTACCGCAAAGTAATTAATATAAAAATTAATTATTTTTATCAGGGTAAACATTTTTGCGTCAAGACTTTATACGGTGATATTTAATGAATTATTCGACAAATATATAAAAAAAAAAAAAATCGTTGAGAAATTTTCTTTGTTTATCGCGGAGTGGCAGCTACGGGGTTTGATCCTGCGACCGACGGGACTACCTACCTACCTAAGCTACGCAACTACCTAACTACCTAACGCTTTAACCACTACACCATTCTGACTATATGGAATAGCTTTACTTTTCTTTCCTATTAGGTACATCTGAGATAGCAGTTACGAGAATTATCAACTCATCCGAGGTATCATGGAATAAAGGGGTTTGACCGTTGGGTTACGTATCGAGTGTGCGCGCGTGTGCGGGTGTGGGTCCGTGCGTGCCTGTGCCCCCCCCCCCCCTCCGTCGCGCCGAGTGCGTCCGTGCGTGTGTGTGTACATCCCTGCGCGCGTATGTGTGTGTGTGTCTGGCGTCGTGGCTCGCGCTACGCACGGCCCGTGGGTAGAGTGGGGTCGAGCAACCGCAGTGAGCGCGAGTGAGAGAGAGACAGCGAGAGCACAACAGAGTCGAAAAATAAATTTAAAAAATTTAAAAAAACTCCCGTCTGGAGTAAAAATCGAAAACAAAAAAAATTAGAACGAAAAAAAAGTAATCTGATAGAAAGCATGGATAAAATTCATGAATCTAAAAAGAATACAACAAATTAATAAATTTAAAATGGAAAAAACAAATTAGTGAAATTAAAAGAATGAAATAAATAAATAAATTCAGAAAGGATGAAATAATTCAAGAAGTCATCTTAGTTTATTCGTAGTTTGAATTATGATCGTTCGTTTGTATGAGTTCAATTTTTTGAATCGTGGTAATTTTCTCACTGCCCTCAATTCAGTCGGGAGACGTTTTCTTTCGTATCGTCGAACATCTAAATCCAGATCGTCTTCATGTTCAATTATCTAATGGCGTCTTCTTTGCACTGTCAAACATCTATATCCTATATCATATTTATGGTTAATGAATGACGTCTCCCGACTGAATTGAGGGCAGTGAGAAAATTACCACGATTCAAAAAATTGAACTCATACAAACGAACGATCATAATTCAAACTACGAATAAACTAAGATGACTTCTTGAATTATTTCATCCTTTCTGAATTTATTTATTTATTTCATTCTTTTAATTTCACTAATTTGTTTTTTCCATTTTAAATTTATTAATTTGTTGTATTCTTTTTAGATTCATGAATTTTATCCATGCTTTCTATCAGATTACTTTTTTTTCGTTCTAATTTTTTTTGTTTTCGATTTTTACTCCAGACGGGAGTTTTTTTAAATTTTTTAAATTTATTTTATTTCATACTTTTTAAAGATAATTTGATATAATTTTCTCCACGTCCGCCAATGATTGGAATCATTTGGCTCGAACAAGACGTCCACGTCACAAAACAATTTTTCCTACTAGTGTCATAATGTACTATTGTTTATCGATTCAATATCGTAAAACGTGACCACTGTATAGAAATTTGATGAGACAAGACTTTGAAAGTATCGACGAGCTGCGGCACATGCTGGTTGTCCTTGGGCGCAGTTGAGTACAGTCTCAGCGAAATGTCAGCGCATCATGTGATTGTTCAGCGCGGCTCCATGTAGCCATGACAAATTGTCAGCCCATCGTGGAGTCTTGAGGGCGGCTTAATACAGCCTTGACCAAATCGCAGTGCATTATGGAGATTATAAGCGCGGCTCTATGTAGCCTAGACCAAATGTCTGCGCATTGCACAGTTTTCGAGCGCGGCTCGACGTAGCCTTGACCAGATGTCAGTGCATTCCGCTCGTCCTTCCCAGTCATTATAGGTTTTGAATATGTCTTGAGCAGGTGAACATTGAATGAATGCAGCTTCGAAATGGACCTGACTCATATAGGAAAAATAATGAAAACAAATATACATATTGTGCATTCTGACAAATCGCTGTGTCTAAAGTTTTGTCGGTTGGAAGATAAAGTAAAAAAAATTGAATCCGACAACAATTTTTTTCTTTCGAATTGCCAATTCCACCGAGGTAAACAATATCACTGGGCATAACCACATCGTCCGGCTGAACATCAATATTCACGTTTTTCACAATCCTGATAACATTATCATACGTTGAATAAAAAAGAATGAACTCATTAAACAATATCGTTCGTACGTGAAATCAGTTGATGGCCATAAATAAAACAATATCACCGGGCATAACCACGTCATCCGACCTAACCTCCACATTCACATACATCTCAATTTCACGCCCGAATACAAGTATCCAGAATTATTAATTCGACGTGCTTGTTGAAATCGTCAGTAGATCAATCCTGCTAACTAGCTAATTATTGAACGTTAAATGGAAAATGCACTCTTTAAAAAAATATCGTTTATACGTGAAATCAATTGATAAAAAATGTTCACTCTGAATCACTCGAGAAAAAAAAAAAATTTCCGTTGAAAGTTCTGTTTCGAGGTTAAAACGATCGACCAATCGCGCTGTCTCTCTCGCACTCAGCGATATCGTCCAGAGCCTCGATGCAAAATACACGGATACGTTCCACTGCACTTACACACGCGCTGTCACAGCTGACGATGCCGTGAAGTCTGCAATGCATGCAGTCGAACCGATCAAAATTGCGATTTGAAGAAAACGTTCGAAAGCGTTCAAATTTCTACATTTAATATCTCCGCGAGTTGAGATCTGATCATAAATATTATGGAAGCAAAACCCTCTCTGTGACTTCCGACACCGATGTACATCAATTTGTAAGAAGAAAATCAGCCGTTTGGCCAAAAACGCGTTACCGACAAAACGCCAATTCACGTTGCTCACGACGAAACACATAACGCCCGTTTTCAGCCGGGAGTTAAAAAAGATAGGGCAAGCGGATAGATTGGAACGGAAGAATAAATTTGTAGGATTGATTTCTAGAAATCTATAACACCTAGAATTATTCTAGAAATCCTGATTTCTAGAAATCTATAACACCTTCGTTATAATGTGCCGGTGATCTTCGAGCAAGTCGTCAGGATGGACCAATTTGTTTTTTCTATTTTAAGCCCAGCAGTTGCGGAATTAAAAGGGGCAGTCCTCTTTTTTCCGTATATTTTTCAAACGGTACCGTCCAAAAGCGTTAACAAAGAACGAATTTTTATTTATTTACATGCTGGCTTCGCAAACGCCGAGAAAGTCTTTGAGGCAGGGGGCGGGCGGTGGTCGTAGCTACGCCGAACATTGTAGCTGCAACTCGTTACCACGCGAGCCGCCATGAGTCCGTGAGAGAGAACGAATTGGAGAGAGAACGGGCGCTTACGCGTAGGGCGATGTGCGATATGTTTTTCTCGTTCTTTTTCGCACCTTAGCGAGCGCGATGTTTTTCTTGGCGTTATGGCGGAGACCAAACAAGCGAAACGTCGTTTTTTATTTTTATTTTGTTGCTCGATTCGAGTCACAGATAGCCGATTAACGGTTTGCGTCCGCAATTTTCTATTGGCGTTGAATTACAATTTTTCACAAAAAACGGTGAACCTTTACTTTTTTTAATTAATAGAACGGTTTTATTTAGTTCATTTTTTGAAAGTCATTTTTTAATAACTTTTTAAAATTACTTCTCCACACGTTTTTCCGATTATTATGTTCGAATTATTTTCGACACGGTTTACTATGATTTTCTAAAAATATCTTTTAACACGTTTTTCTATAAGTATTGTATTCTTTTTTGTAAACACTGTTTATTCTGTTATTTTTTTTTATTACTGCTGAATATTTCGTTTTCCAAAAATTTTTCGAAAAATATTGTTCATTATTTAATATTAAAATTATTTTATTTGAATCAATTAAATAACAAATTAAGGGTAAATAGTTACGGGCTATACATACGCGGTGCATCATCGGTCGCTATACTCGCCACTTGCACGATCGAGAAATTTCTTAACGATATCTTCGCGTCGACATATATGTATTGGGTCAGTAACAGCAACCGTACATCCTTGAAGAGATACGGGTTTCAGGACTTACCCAGTATTGGCTCTGTACTGGTTACCTATACTTGACCGATTATCGGGAGCCAAGTACTGGCCAATTCTCGGAAATGTTGTAAGTCTCGGTACTGGCTACATGGAAATGGCCCAGTATTGCACCAGTATTGGCAACCGTAAGTCCTCGGGGAGGTACGGCTTTTGAGACTCAACCATTAACGGCCCAGCACTGATTACGTATAATCGGCCGAGTGTCGTGACCCAAGCACTGGCCAAGGCTCGGCCGGCTATTCAGTCTTGGCGTTTCCTACATGGGTTATACGATAATAATCTGTTTTCTTTGGATTTGTTCTGATTTCACAAATCAGTCTGTTGATTTCGCGATGCTCTCGAACGGACGTAAACAATGAAAGTTTTTCAAGTTGTTCTAGTCGACAAATCACTCTGTTGATTTCGCGATGTTTCTGGGCAGCCTTATACGGAGAAACGAAATTTCCTTGCAATTTTTTCGGATTCGACAAATCAGTTCGTTGATTTCACGATAATCCCAAATAAACTAACACAAGAAAAAATTTCAATCCGTTCTATTCGATAGATCATTCTGTTGATTTTGCGATGATGCGAAACGGCCTTATACACTCAAAAGGTCAAATGTTTTAAAATTGTCTTGTCTTGTCTTTGAAAGTCTTATACAATGACGTTTCTCGGATTTATTCCAATTCGACGAATTGGCCCGACGGTATCACGATGCTCCCGGACGGACTCGTACTATACAATTCTTCCAAATTCGTTCCAATTCGACACAGCAGTCCGTTGATTTTGCGATGCTCCCGAACGGACTTATAGAATAAAATTTTCTGAATTTGTTCTATTCAACAAATTAGTCCGTTGATTTCGCGATGCTCCCGAACGGATTTGTACGATAAAGAAATTTCAATTTAATCTATTCGACAAATACATCCATTGTTTTGCGATGCTCCTGGACGGCCTTATACGAAGAAACGAACTTTTCTTCAAGTTTGTTTGAAATCGACAAAGCAGTTCGGTGATTTCACGATGATCCCAAATAAACTAACACAAAAAAATTGCAATTTGTTTTATCGACAGATCGATCCATTGATGTGGCAATGCTGCCGAACGGCCTTATATACTCAGAATGTCAAATTTGTTGTGATTCAACCGTCTCATGCAATAACGTTTTCCGTATTTATTCCAATTCGACGAATTGGCCCGTTGATGTCGCGATACTCCCGGACGGACCCGTACAATACAAAGGGCATAGCCGGATGAGCATACCAAAACTACCCCCAGCGAGTTTCTAAATGACACTGGGCCTTTTGTATCCTCACTGAAAGAAACAATTTTCCTGAAAATTTAAGTTCGTTAGCCCAATTATTTCCCGTGTAATCAGAAATAACGTGATTCTCAGTTTTTATTTTCTTAAAACTTCGATATTCATTATGAATTTCTGTCCATTTTTACCCAAATACTTATTGACGAGAGCCATTGAATAAATAGCTTTTTAAATGTTCCAGAGCAAAACTTGATTTTTAACAATAAAAATACAAATAAAAAAAACCATTTCAATGGGTTCCTTTCAGAGTACAATAATAAAACTCTTACAAAATATCGGTTTCCTATTCCCTTTACTTCTGATTTTTATCAATTTTATTGATTTGGTGGAACATCGTGAAAAAAAATAAAATCTGTTTTTTTGATTTTGTTATATAATACGAAAAGTTGTTTATTTTCATTTTCCTAGCCTAGGCCTGTGCCTTGATGACAAGGGACTGAACATGTTTTTCTTAACTATCAATGCGTAAAGTCTTCCCAAAAGTCTTCCGTAAAGAATCCCACAATGTAACTTTTATTTAGTACATTCAATCCGAATTATAACCTTCTCTGAAAAATGACGATATCCCAATTTTCCAAGCGGCGTTTTAAGAAGGACATATAAATCTTCATTTACCTCTTTTGAAAAAAATTTTACGATTTTTTTTGAGCCCGGGACGCACTTTGAAAGTTGGTCATTTTTTGGCTTTTTTTGAGGGGTTGAAATTTTAGCGCGAGACTTGTAGGAAATTTTTTTCACTTTTTTTTCCAATGAAAACTTAAGGGGGACAGTAAAAGCTTCAATTTACTCTTTTAAAAAGTTTCATATGATTTTTTTTCGCATAACTGTTGAACTTTTTGCAAAAAATGACTATATATATAAAATGTTGCCTAATTCTGAAACTGTTGAGTTTTCGTAAAATCACCTAGAGTGTAAAAAGATGCATACAATCATTCTAGATGCACCTAATTTTTTTTCAGAATTAATAGAAAAAAAAAATTGTTTTCAAGAGGCGACGAAATTTTTTTACATTTTTAAAAATGCGTTCTCTTACCTGTTCTACACGGTTTTTTCTTTGAAAAAACTGCCCCTCGCTCGGATCACAGCTTTAACCAGTCGTGGCATCCGTTCGATCAATTTATCCATGTGACTCTGCTCCAAGGTGGCCCAAGCTTCTCTCAGTTTTCCCCACAAATCGCTAGAAGATGTGGGACAAGTTTTCCGTATTTTTCGATCCAGCTCGTCCCACAGGAGCTCGATTGGATTTAAATCTGGCGATTGGGGTGGCCACACCATGTTGACAATGACGTTTTTGGCTTCTTTATTGTTCAGGTATCCTCGGCAGAGATGAGAGCTATGCTTCGGATCGTTATCTTGCTGCATAACGAAGCCACGACCGATCGTTCTTAAACCCGATGGAATCGCGTGCCGGATAAGAATTTGCTTATATTGTTCTTTCTTCATTATCCCTTCGATTTTTATCAAATCTCTGGTTCCATGGCCAGAAAAACACTCCCACAACATAACGGAACCACCTCCGGGTTTAACGGTGGGCATTAAGCACTGGGGTGCCATTTATTTTCCTCGGTACTCCTTCGAACAAAAGTTCTTCGACGTGATCCAAAAATTAAAAATTTGGATTCGTCCGTCCACAAAACGTTTCGCCACCGTTCAATCATCCAATCTCGATGTTCGAGGGCCCACCGAAACCTTTTTTTTTTTATTGGCAGGACGCAGCGAGGGTTTTTTCACCGCAACGCAGCCTCTTAAGCCAGGATTAAGCAAACGACGCTTCACTGTTGTGACGGAAACTTGATTTTCGTGCGATTTGTTGGACGAAGCTTGGATTTCAGCCGCGGTTAATCGTCGATTTTTTCTGCTGGTCATCACAATCTGTCGATCGTCACTTTTTGTTGTTTTCCGGGGCCGACCCGAGCGATTACGATTCACGTTTTTACCGGTCACTTTGTGTCTTTCGTATGCACTCCTTTGACCGAAATTTTCAATTCTCGTGCAATTTTCCGGTACGAAATACCCTGTTCATACAAAGTCATTACAGCTCCACGCTTATCGAGATCGATTTCTTTTTTTCGTGCTATTTTTGAAGGAAAGAGATAATAAAATATTCGCGAAGGTCGATAAATTTTTTTCACGCATTCACGTTCGAAACGTTAGCACAACTGAATAACTCTATCGACAATGTTCTTTGCCGTCCTACAAAAATGTAAACCGATGAGGAGTGGAGAGAGACAGCGAGTTTTGCCAAGAAATAGAAAACACATCGTTTGTGTTTACATTTGTTTTGAACGTCGATCTTGGACACGTCGATCATGACATTGTAGGACGACAAAGAATAGTGTCGATAGAGTTATCCAGTTGTGCTAACGTTTCGAACGTGAATGTGTGGAAAACGTTTATAGACTTTCGCGAATATTTTATTATCTATTCCGTTGAAAAATGTCACGAAAAAAAGAAATCGATCTTGATAAGCGTGGAGCTGTAATTGCTTAGCAGAGTCACATGGATAAATTGATCGAACGGATGCCACGACTGGTTAAAGCTGTGATCCGAGCGAGGGGCGGTTTTTTCAAAGAAAAAACCGCGTAGAACAGGTAAGAGAACGCATTTTTGAAAATATAAAAAAATGTCGTCGCTTCTTGAAAACAATTTTTTTTTCTATTAATTCTGAAAAAAATCAAGTGCATCCACAATGATTCTATGCATCTTTTTACCCTCCAGGTGATTTTACGAGAACTCAACAGCTTCAGAATTAGGCAACATTTTATAAATATAGTCATTTTTTGCAAAAAGTTCAACAGTTATGCGAAAAAAAATCATATCAAACTTTTTTAAAAAGTAAATTGAAGCTTTTACTGTCCGCCTTAAGTTTCCGCTGGAAAAAAAGTGAAAACAATTTCCTACAAGTCGTGCGCTAAAATTTCAACCCCCCAAAAAAAGCCAAAAAACGATCAACTTTCAAAGTGCGTACCGGGCTCAAAAAAAATCGCCAAAAATTTTTAAAAACGGTAAATGAAGATTTATATGTCCTCTTTAGAACGCCGCTTGGAAAATTGGGATATCATCATTTTTCAGAGAAGGATAAAACTTTTTGTGTGGCTCGACATCGGAGCAAGTGTTTCCATACTTTTGGACGGTAGTGTATGATCGGTCATTTCGGTGAATTTAATGTTTCGAATCATAGTAATTTCTTTGCTTCTCTTAATTCAGTCGGAAGACGTCTTCTGTTGCATCGTCGAACATTTATATTCCATATCATCTTTATGTTTAATTAATGACGTCTCCCGACTGGTTTGAGAGAAGTAAAAGAATTACTACGATTCAAAATATTGAATTCACCAAAATGACGGATCATAAATCAAACTATGGATAAACTAAGATGATCCCTCGAATTGTTCTATCCTTTTCTGTGATGATGTTGCCCCGATGATCAAATGAATTTTTGAAAAGGTCGTCAACCAATTTTTCAGCTGCAAATATCTCTAAGGTAAAATATCCCAATTCAATCGCTCGCACGTCGAAATATGCGTGAATAAGATCATCTTTTAGAAAAAAAATGAAAATTTTTTTATCTTTTATGTATATTATTTTTTTACATGTAAATTACTAAAACCGACCCATATAGCACCAAATGTTCTATGTATATCCATTGGATATCCATAATGTGAAAAAGATATCCTGTATATCCTACGGATATCCATACGACTTACATGCATGTATGTACATTAGGGTGGTCCTTAATCGGGGTCAAAATTAATTTTACCCTTTCCGCCCCCTAAATCGATTCGAAATACGTAAAAAGTAATGCTGTAATTTTTTCAGATTTTTAAAAAAATGCTTGACCCTCGACCACGGGGGTTAAAGTTTTCCATTTAAAATACATGGAGTTTTCCTTCGTTTGCAGTCACTATTTTACTGTGGGCCTAAATATGTTTGTAAAATCTTGAAATTTGGAGAAATTAGTTTACAAGCATGTTGCTACATGGACAACATTTCCCAAACCCCTACCCTCAAAATCTTGTATAACATCACCATAAAAATAATAATTTTTTTTTTTCAAAAATTTATTTTATTTTGCTTCTTCGTTTTTTTGATAAATGTATTTGAAATGAGATAATTTTCTAAACGAGTTACAAATTTTTAAGTATTGTTTCTTTTTTTTGCGTTCGGATGATTTTTTCGATATTCACTTACAATTTGTAAAATGAACTGTTTTTGTTGTTGCCATAATTTCGATCCCTTTTTGATCAAACCCATTACCTGTTTCAACATATAATAATGTCTAAGATTGCCCCTAATCAAATTTGAAAGAGTCTTGTTCATTCTAGTTCTGCGCAGGTTTATAAGCGCATGATTGTGGAGAAAAATGGTTTGTCCGAAAATGTTTACAATTGCGCGTGATTTTTTTTCTCCCGTATTTCAAAAAACACCTCAACCAAACTTCGCAGATGTCTAGAACTGGTACCGAGGTATTTCAGAAAAAAAATTGAGCCAAATCGCTATTTCGAATTTTCAAATTTGAAACTTTCAAAATTTTCAAAAATTGTCGAAACGATTGCAAATTTGATTTTTTATTTCAGAATAAAATTCTGTATTCAATTGAGAAAAGAATGACTCCTTATTCGTTAATTTATCTCAATTAGAGGCTGAGTTATGTGCTTTCAAAGTTTCCATTGCACGAAAATCTGCAGTTTTTTCAAAATGCCGCATCTTCACCAAAAATTGAAATATCAAAAAATGCTTGAAATGAGGTTTGTTTTTCGTGAATACCAACAAACCGCTCAAATTTGAACAAAATCGGCGAGGTCGAGGGTCACCTGCTGGTTGAAATGGGGTGGAATGACCCGTTATGTTATACAAGATTTTGGGGGTAGGGGTTTGGGAAATTTCGTCCATGTAGCAACATGCTTGTGAACGAATTTCTCCAAATTTCAAGATTTTACAAACATATTTAGGCCCACAGTAAAATAGTGACTGCAAACGGAGGAAAACTCCATGTATTTTAAATGGAAAACGTTAACCCCCGTGGTCGAGGGTCAAGCATTTTTTTAAAAATCTGAAAAAATTACAGCATTACTTTTTACGTATTTTGAACCGATTCAGGGGGCGGAAAGGGTAAAATTAATTTTGACCCCGATTAAGGACCACCCTAATGTACATCAGACTGGTTGTTGGAAAAAAAAATTTTCGCGAAATTCTCCACATTTGAAGTAGATGCTATAACAAGACTCTTATCCAAATTTGAGCTCAATCGGACCATTCTAACAGGTTCCACCGCGATCGAAATCGATCACGTCTTTCTTTCGAATTAAATCCATTTTTTGACGTTTTTAATTATTGTTATTAATTTTTTTTAAATGTCATCGCTGTACCTATTTTTTTCTGTTGGAAGGGAACGTAATACAATCAATTGCACTTAGTTTCGATGGCTGGATACTTATATTGGCCGAATGCGGCGCTTTTTACTGGAAAAAAAATTATCTCACGTGTTAATCAAAGGCGAAATCGATTTCAACGCGGCGGAATCTCTCAGAATGGTCCGATTAAGCTCAAATTTGGACAGGAGTCTTGTTAATACACCTGAATGAACATAATTTGATAACAAGGTTCTGGATTGATATTTAAATAACAATTAATTGTTATTGTTAAATTAATGCGAGAATTCATTAATGAGTGAATTAGTCGCATTTATAACTTTTTCTACCTATCTGCTTGCATTTTATCCCATTGGAAATTGTAAATTCATTACGTAACAATTCCTTCGACTTAAAACAATTTTTTTACTTTTGAATTATTGTTGTTAAAGAAAAAATTCATCACGGTACCTATTTTTTCCTATTTCAAGGGAACGTAATACGATCGATTGCACTTAGTTTCGATGGCCGGATACGTATATTGGCTGAATGCGGCGCTTATTACTGGAAAAATAATTATCTCACGTGTTAATCAAAAGCAAAATTGATTTCGTCGCGGCGGAACCTCTTAGAATGGTCCGATTGAGCTCAAATTTGGACAGGAGTCTTGTTACAGCATCTACTTCAAATGTGGAGAGTTTCGGGAAATTTTTCTTCCTAAAAACCAGTCTAATGTACATGCACGAACGTTTAAAGCACATTGTATGGACATACGACAAAAACTCTTATGTCAACGTGTTTTATCGACATATTCGTAGAATATCCTATGATTATCCATTAATGTCGATAACAAAAATTTAAGCTATCACCACTCGCATTAAACCGAAATAGTAAAATAGTAAAATAATCGGAGTATCGATTTTTTGCAAGATAGATTTCATTTTGCTTTTCTTTAGTTAGATAGAAAACCATTATCGTATATTCGAATTTCGGAAAAAATCGAATTTTTGAAAAAAGTTCTTTAATTTCAAGAGTATCCGTGAGAAAAATTTCATCCAAATAAAAAAGAAACAAATAGCAGTTACCTCTTGACAAAAACAATATGGTGGGGGGAGGGGAGGGGAAGGAGGGGTCTAAAAAATCTTTAAAAAAACTAGTGAGATCGCAAGATCCAAAGGATACTAAAAAAAATCATCGTTCACATCGGGCGATAGGAGGGTTTCAGTTCGGTTAATTGCGAAATTTTCCCCCATATATACATATCCAGAACACGACTCGCCTGTTCCGATGACTGAGAGATAAAATAGAAATTCTTGTGACTGCCATCTTAGATGAACGTATTATGGATCAAAAGTTATTCAATCACGAATATCAGAATAGCCAAGTCGGTAGCGAGGTAGATAGATAAGGTAGGTAGGTAGGCAGGTTCCGTAGGTCGTGAGATCAAACCCCGCAACGGCGATTCTACGAAGAATGTAACGAGTTGTCGGGCGAGTTTTTTTTTTAAATTTTAATTGATTCTATTAACTTAACTTTGTTTAAAAATGTATATTCTGTAATAAATTACTTTATGACACGCTGTGCGTAAAAGTGCGGTTTTACGCTCACTTCGTTCGCGTCAAACTGTATTTACGCACCTCGTGACATAAAAATTCGTACGATACTCGTACAAAAAACGTTTTCTGGACTCGTGTGATTGCAACACTCGCCTTCAGTTCGTTCTGCAAACTCACACTCGTCAGAAAAAAAAATTTCGTACTAGTGTCATAATGTACTATTTTTAGAATTAATATATAATCTGGCCACCCTACATGGGACGGGATATGCGATGAACATACTATGTATTTACGCGAGGATATTCTGTGCATATGCAATGGGCATAAAAAAGTGTCTCCTTTACTGATACAATGGATATCCATTAGATAGAATCCGAGGGATTTCGGTATATACATAGGATATTCAATATCGCCAGGAGTATATACATTGGACATGAGATGTATGTGAAAATGCTATATGGGTTTCTGAGAAAACGCCATCATTTTTTTTCGAAATTTTGTACCCAAATTCCTTGTCCGATTGTCGAAATTTTAAGCCCTGAGTGATAATGGCAAATTTACACCTACTATTTTTCCACGAAGTTCAAAGTTTATTGAAATTGGAAAACTACAGACTGCAATGCATATTCCATCAGTGTAGATAATAATTAAAGTTAAAATCATTTATTTTCGAGTTAAACAATTCAATTAATGAATTTATTCAGGTTTAAATGATCGTAAAAGATTTCGATACGGCAGAAGACAAATAATCTTTTACGTGAACTCTTTTGTTTGGTTCTGGAATTATGTGATGTATCTTCTGTGTTCCCGATATATGTTCCGCCGCTTCAAAACGTGATTTGAGTTGTTTTCCAGCTGCTTCATAATCCGCTTGAGGTGAAAATTTTACCTCTATATTTGGTAATGTGATTGATCTTGAAGCCCATTCAAATTACTCGTGCGGGGTAGTTATTTGTTGGTTCGAAGGTTATTGCAGACTTGGTCGGGCTGCCTATCTTTTTACTATTGCTCCCACACCATCACAGGGCCCTTTATCATGAGCGGTCGTAAAAAAATGCCACTCATGTCAGCTTGAATCGCGAAATCTTCTCCGTGGTGATATAAGTTGACGAAGTTTTTATAATTTTTTCAATTGCTGCAGTGCACCATCCGAAAAATAATAAACTCTCGTCAACGTCGATAGTGTCTTGACAAAGTCTGTAATAATTTTACAGTATACGTGGACAGCTACTGCATCATGATAGTTGCAGTCCGGGAATATCACCAAGCTGCAGTGGTTGAGCACGTCGTTTCGTCTCGAGTAAATCACGACCGGAAATACCGTTGCTTCGTTATTATTCCGGTGGAATCCTGGTGCGGAATCGTGGACGGCAAACGCGTAATTTTCCGTGAAATCGCAAACAACTGAATATTCATCTCCATTTGAGGATTGAAGAGTTAACGTAAAAGGTTATTCATCTTCTGCCGAATCGAAACCTTTTACGATCATTTAAACCTGAATAAATTCATGACTTGAACTGTTTAACTCGGAAATAAATGGTTTTGACGTTAATTGTTATCTACACTCGTGGAATATTCATTGCAGTTTGTAGTTTTTCAATTTTAATAAAATTTTAAATTCGTGGAAAAATAGTAAATATGAATTTGCCACTCTCACTCAGGGCTTCAAATTTCGACAACCGGACAAGGAATTTGAATAAAAAATTTCGAAAATAAAACGATGGCGTGTTTTCAGAAAGTGGATTTTAGTAATTTCGATGTAAAAAAAGTAATATATATAAAAGAACAAAAAATTTCAATATTCGTTCCTGAAAGATGATTTCATTTACGCATTTTTTGACGTCCGGGCGATTGAATTTGGATATTTCGCCTTGAAGATATTTACAGTTGAAAAGGCGGTTAGTGACATTGCCAAAAATTCGTTACTAAAAAAATAACGCTGGCAAAAATCTAAAAAAATGGTCGAATGTTGTGCTCATCATGCACTTTAAGGAAAAAAATTTTCATTTAAATCGAAGGCTGGTCGCGTCAGAAGTGGCCAGTTTCACTTGTAACCTTTCATATATTTTTTTAAGTTTTGTTTTTTTTCGCGTCGGAGTTTTTTTCGCAGTAACCAGTTTTTTAAAATTTTCAATTTTTTTTCATTGATCGATCTAAATACTTCTCTCCAAAGACAATGATGCTCACGAATGTTGTGTATTAATTCTAGGCCGAATCCATCAGGGAGTTCAGATTGTAAAAGATTTTAAATTGTTTGAAGAATTTACGTTTTGTTCCAATAGACGTCAGCTTCGAATGATCGAAGCCGAACTCGGTCAATATCAGGAACACCATTCAACCGTACTATGTATCATTAGGGTGGCTTGAAAAAATAACTTTTTTTTCTTTCAACCAAAATACATTCACGCCAAAGTATCTTCCATCAAGAGGATCGTGTCGAAAAATGAGCCCGATCGGACTATTTTTAGGGGTCGCGCAAGATTTTTCTAGTTTTCTCACTTGATTAACATAGGAAGAACGAAAAGTTTCCATTGAAAAAATCATAGCTCCGCCGATTTTATAGGTGAGGGATTCCACGTGAAACCGGCCACTTCTGACCCGACCGGTGTTCGATTTGGATGACATTTTTTTTCCTCAAAGTACATGATGACGACAACATTTGACAATTTTTTTAGATTTTTGCCGGCATTATTTATTTAGTTATGAATTTTTAAAAATGTCGTCAACCGATTTTTCAACTGCAAATATCTCCAAGGCAAAATATCCAAATTCAATCGCTCGCACGTCAGAATATGCGGAATAGGGTCATCTTTTAGAAAAAAATATTAAAAAATTTTTTTACTGTTATGTATATTACTTTTTTTACATCTAAATTGCTAAAATCGACTGTCTGAAAAAACGCCATCGTTTTTTTTTTCGAAATTTTTTATCCAGATTCCTTGTCCGATTGTCGAAATTTTGAGCCCTGAGTGAGAGTGGCAAATTCATATTTACTATTTTTTCACGAATTTCAAAGTTGAGCATTCCGTCTCGAGTAAATCACGACCGGAAATATGGTTGCTTAGTTATTATTCCAGTGGAATCCTGGTGCGGTATCCTGGACGACAAACGCGTCATTTTCCGCGAAATCGCAAACAACTAAATATTCATCTACATTTAAGAATTAAAGAGTTCACGTAAAAAATTATTCATCTTCTGCCGAATCGAAATCTTTTACGATCATTTAAGCCTGAATAAATTGATTAATCGAATTGCTTGACTCGAAAATGAATGATTTTGACTTTAATTGTTATCTACACTCGTGGAATATTCATTGAAGTTTGTAGTTTTCTTATTTCAATAAGCTTTGAAATTCATGAAAAAATAGTAATAATGAATTTGCCACTCTCACTCAGGGCTCAAAATTTCGACAATCGGACAGGGTATCTGGATAAAAAGGTTCGAAAAAAAACGATGGTGTTTTTTCAGAAAGTCGATTTTAGTAATTTAGATGTAAAAAAAGTGATATATATAACAGTAAAGAAAAATTTTAATATTTTTTTCTAAAAGATGACCTTATTCCGCATATTTTGACGTGCGAGCGATTAAATTTATATATCTTGCCTTGGGGATATTTGCAGTTGAAAAATCGGCTGACGACATTTTCAAGAATTCATTACTAAATAAATAATGCCGGCAAAAATCTAAAAAAATGGTCAAATGTTGTCGTCATCATGTACTTTGAGGAAAAAAAATTTCATCCAAATCGAACACCGGTCGGGTCAGAAGTGGCCGGTTTCACGTGGAATCTCTCAGGTACATTGATCCGGTTAATTCCATTTGAAAGCTCTTGAAAAACCGCTTAAAATGGGGTGCGGACCTTTTGAATCCCATTGCAACTTCCATCAATAATTTTGGTGTTTCGTAAGAAATTATCGACGGAAGTTGCAATCGGATTTTAAAGGTCTGCACGTCATTTTAAGCGGTTTTTTAAGAGCTTCCAATTGGAACGAACCGGATCAATGTACCTCTAAAATTCGTAGCGCTACGATTTTTTGAATGGAAACTTCACGTTCTTCCCATGTTAATCAAATGGAAAAACTTGAAAAATCTTGCGTGACCCCCGAAAATGGTCCGATCGGGTTCATCTTTCGGGTGAATTCTCTGGATGCAAGATAATTTGCAGTGAATGTATTTTGATTGAAATCAGAAAAAAACTTTTTTTTTCAAGCCACCCGAATATATCATATTCGGTGAAAATCGGTGGGGGGGATCGAATTTTATACGACTGTCAATTTTGTAGAAGTTTGAATTTTCCTAAGCTAGCCGCAAGTTGAAACTTGCTTCCTTTGCACTTGAGCCGATAAACAAAATCCTCTATTAGGAAGCCCGAATTGATAAGGAGAGAGGTACTCATAGGAGTCCTCATGAAAGACTTCGTCCTTTGGGTCAAGTGTGGAGGAGGCAAACTGTAAGTTTCGACTTCCAGCTAGTTTTTGTTTAAGTCGAATTTGTCGAATTGGAAAAAATTCGAAGGAAGATTTTTCTTACGTTATAAGTCCGTTCGGGAGCATCGCAAAATCATAAAGCTAAAGCTGGCAGACGTTTCTGGCAGACGCCGAGCGCTAGCGAGCGTGCGGTTTTGGATGGGACTGTCCCCACTAGCGCGCTGCCGTAAGACGCTCGACGCACGGCGCTCGAACGTAAAATTTCGTTAAAAAATTGATTATAAAAAAAAAGTTTCCCTGCTGAACAAGGGGTAGTGTAAGAGATTCCTCGATATGTATAGAATGTTTATATAGGCTCGAGAAATCTTGGTGGGATACGTGCTAATGTTTATCCGAAAAAAGTAAAAAAATTTTTAATTTGAATAGATTATTTTCCGGTACGATCTAAGTTCTGCAACGAAGAAAACTCATTGCCACTCGATTCTTCTATGTATAGAGATTATTCACAAAAATTATAAATATTGCCAGAGGCCGCCGGACATCGTTTAAACGAGTTAACAACAATGCAGCTCGCGCGCCGTGTAAAGGTAGCTTAAATAATTTTTTTCGGTACGAACTAAGTTCTGCAACGAAAAAAACTCATTGCCACTCGATTCTTCTATGTATAGAGATTATTTACAAAAATTATGAATATTGCCAGAGGCCGCCGGACATTGTTTAAACGAGTTAACAACAATGCAGCTCGCGCGCCGCGTAGCGTAAAGGTAGCTTGAATAATATTTTTCGGTACGATCTAAGTTCTGCAACGGAAAAAACTCATGGCCACTCGATTCTTCTATGTATAGAGATTATTCACGAAAATTATGAATATTGCCAGAGGCCGCCGGACACTGTTTAAACGAGTTAACAACAATGCCGCTCGCCCGACGCGTAAAGGTTGCTTGAATAATTTTTTTCGGTACGAACTAAGTTCTGCAACGGAAAAAACTCATTGCCACTCGATTCTTCTATGTATAGAAACTATTCACAAAATTATGAATATTGCCCGAGGCCGCCGGACATTGTTTAAACGAATTAACAACAATGCAGCTTGCGCGCCGCGTAGCGTAAAGGTAGCTTGAATAATTTTTTTCGGTCCGATCTAAATTCTGCAACGGAAAAAACTCATTGCCACTCGAATCTTCTATGTATAGAGATTATTTACGATAATTATGAATATTGCCAGAGGCCGCCGGACATGGTTTAAACGAGTTAACAACAATGCAGCTCGCGCGCCGCGTAGCGTAAAGGTAGCTTGAATAATTTTTTTCGGTACGATCTAAGTTCTGCAACGGAAAAAACTCATTGCCACTCGACTGTTCTATGGATAGAGATTATTCACAACAATTATGAATATTGACAGAGGCCGCCGGACATTGTTTAAACGAGTTAACAACAATGCAGCTCGCGCGCCGCGTAGCGTAAAGGTAGCTTGAATAATTTTTTTCGGTACGAACTAAGTTCTGCAACGGAAAAAACTCATTGCCACTCGACTCTTCTAGGTATAGAGATTATTCACAAGAATTATAAATATTGCCAGAGGCCACCGGACATTGTTTAAACGAGTTAACAACAATGCAGCTCGCGCGCCGCGTAGCGTATAGGTAGCTTGAATAATTTTTTTCGGTACGATCTAAGTTCTGCAACGGAAAAAACTCATTGCCACTCGATTCTTCTATGTATAGAGATTATTTACAAAAATTATGAATATTGCCAGAGGCCGCCGGACATTGTTTAAACGAGTTAACAACAATGCAGCTCGCGCGCCGCGTAGCGTAAAGGTAGCTTGAATAATATTTTTCGGTACGATCTAAGTTCTGCAACGGAAAAAACTCATGGCCACTCGATTCTTCTATGTATAGAGATTATTCACGAAAATTATGAATATTGCCAGAGGCCGCCGGACACTGTTTAAACGAGTTAACAACAATGCCGCTCGCCCGACGCGTAAAGGTTGCTTGAATAATTTTTTTCGGTACGAACTAAGTTCTGCAACGGAAAAAACTCATTGCCACTCGATTTTTCTATGTATAGAAACTATTCACAAAATTATGAATATTGCCAGAGGCCGCCGGACATGGTTTAAACGAGTTAACAACAATGCAGCTCGCGCGCCGCGTAGCGTAAAGGTAGCTTGAATAATTTTTTTCGGTACGATCTAAGTTCTGCAACGGAAAAAAATCATCGCCACTCGACTCTTCTATGCATAGAGATTATTCACAAAAATTATGAATATTCCCAGAGGCCGCCGGGCATTGGTTAAACGAGTTAACAACAATGCAGCACGCGCGCCGCGTAGCGTAAAGGCAGCTTGAATAATTTTTTTCGGTACGAACTAAGTTCTGCAACGGAAAAAACTCATTGCCACTCGACTTTTCTATGGATAGAGATTATTCACAACAATTATGAATATTGACAGAGGCCGCCGGACATTGTTTAAACGAGTTAACAACAATGCAGCTCGCGCGCCGCGTAGCGTAAAGGTAGCTTGAATAATTTTTTTCGGTACGAACTAAGTTCTGCAACGGAAAAAACTCATTGCCACTCGACTCTTCTAGGTATAGAGATTATTCACAAGAATTATAAATATTGCCAGAGGCCACCGGACATTGTTTAAACGAGTTAACAACAATGCAGCTCGCGCGCCGCGTAGCGTATAGGTAGCTTGAATAATTTTTTTCGGTACGATCTAAGTCCTGCAACGGAAAAAACTCATTGCCACTCGATTTTTCTATGAATAGAGATTATTCTCAACAATTATGAATATTGCCAGAGGCCGCCGGACATTGTTCAAACGAGTAAACAACAATGCAGCTCGCGCGCCGCTTAGCGTAAAGGTAGCTTGAATAATTTTTTTCGTGAGAACTAAGTTCTGCAACGAAATAAACTCATTGCCACTCGACTCTTCCATGTATAGAGATTATTCACAAAAATTATGAATATTGCCAGAGGCCGCCGGACATTGTTTAAACGAGTTAACAACAATGCAGCTCGCGTGCCGCGTAGCGTAAAGGTAGCTTGAATAATTTTTTTCAGTACGATCTAAGTTCTGCAACGGAAAAAACTCATTGCCACTCGATTTTTCTATGTATAGAGATTATTGACAAAAATTATGAATATTGCCAGAGGCCGCCGGACATTGTTTAAACGAGTTAACAACAATGCAGCTCGCGCGCCGAGTAAAGGTAGCTTAAATAATTTTTTCGGTACGAACTAAGTTCTGCAACGAAAAAAACTCATTGCCACTCGATTCTTGTATGTATTGAGATTATTCACAAAAATTTTGAATATTGCCTGAGGCCGCCGGACATTGTTTAAACGAGTTAACAACAATGCCGCTCGCGCAACGCGTAAAGGTTGCTTGAACAATTTTTTTCGGTACGAACTAAGTTCTGCAACGGAAAAAACTCACTGCCACTCGACTCTTCTATGTATAGAGATTATCCACAAAAATTATGAATGTTGCCAGAGGCCGCCGGACATTGTTTAAACGAGTTAACAACATGCAGATCGTGCGCCGCGTAGCGTAAAGGTAGCTTGAATAATTTTTTTCGGTACGATCTAAGTTCTGCAACGGAACAAACTTATTGCCACTCGATTCTTCTATGTATAGGGAGTATTCCATACGAACTGAACCCCCTTTTCAGGCGATGTTTTTTTATTCTCTCGAAATTAAAAGTAGTTGAAGTATGACGAGAAATAGTGGTTGACTCCAAATCTTAGGCCTCTAGGTTTATTTCTCACTATACTTCTGTAATTGGTTTTTTTACTACTTTCGAAGGTTTCGAGGCGTGGTGAGTCTTTATTTCTGAATTAAATTGATGTTGTCACGAGTGTTTTGAAACGGAATTTTCCTGTTCTTTAAGATGAAATTATGAGATCTCAGTATCAAAAATGTTTTCTTATGATTTGAGGCAAAAAAACACAAAAAACTTCATATCTGGAAAAGAATTTTTTTTTTCTTGGTCTTAATTTTTTGTAATATTCCCATGTTTATTCTGAAGCAACTGTATAAATTTCATGATGGAACTCAGAAATTTACGGTACCCAGAAATTTTGGAACATTATGAAAAATCAGGAATACAGAAATACGGGTATTTCTGATTTTTCATAATATTCCTTTATATAGAATAATAATTTGGGAATATTATGAAAAATCGGAAATACAGAAATACGGGTATTTCTGATTTTTCATAGTATTTCAAAATGTTTGGGTACCGTAAATTTCTGAGTTCCATCATGAAATTTATACCAGTTGCTTCGGAATAAACATGGGAATATTACAAAAAAATTGGGACCAAAAAAAAAAAATTCTTTTCCAGATATGAAGTTTTTCGTGTTTTTTTGCCTCAAATCATAAGAAAACGTTTTTGATACTGAGATCTCATAATTTCATGTGAAAAAACGGGAAAATTCTGTTCCAAAACACTCGTGACAACATCAATTTAATTCAGAAATAAAGACTCACCACGCCTCGAAACCTTCGAAAGTAGTAAAAATACCAATTACAGAAGTATAGTGAGAAATAAACCTAGAGGCCTAAGATTTGGAATCAACGACTATTTCTCGTCATACTTCAACTCCTTTCAATTTCGAGAGAATAAAAATAAATTTAAAAAATTTAAAGAAACTCCCGGCTGGAGTAAAAATCGAACACAAAAAACGTAATCCGATAGAAAGCATGAATAAAATTCATGAATCTAAAAAGTATACAACAAAAAAGGATGAAATAATTCAAGAAGTCATCTTAGTTTATTCATAGTTTGAATTATGATCGTTCGTTTGTATGAGTTCAATTTTTTGAATCGTGGTAATTTCCTCACTGCCCTCAATTCAGTCGGGAGACGTCATTCATTAAACATAAGTCGGAGAACGTTTTCTTTCGTATCGTCGAACATCTAAATCCAGATCGTCTTCATGTTCAATTAATGGCGTCTTCTTTGCACTGTTAAACATCTATATCCTAATTCATTTTTATGTTTAATGAATGACGTCTCCCGACTGAATTGAGGGCAGTGAGGAAATTACCACGATTCAAAAAATTGAACTCATACAAACGAACGATCATAATTCAAACTATGAATAAACTAAGATGACTTCTTGAATTATTTCATCCTTTTTTGTTGTATACTTTTTAGATTCATGAATTTTATTCATGCTTTCTATCGGATTACGTTTTTTGTGTTCGATTTTTACTCCAGCCGGGAGTTTCTTTAAATTTTTTAAATTTATTTTATTTCATACTTTTTAAAGATAATTCGATATAATTTTCTCCACGTCCGCCAATGATTGGAATCATTTAGCTCGAACAAGACGTCCACGTCACAAAACAATTTTTCCTACTAGTGTCATAATGATGTGGTTATCAATTCAATATCGTTAAACGTGACCACTGTATGGAAATTTGATGTGACAAGACTTTTAAAGTATCGAGTAGCTGCGGCACATGCTGGTTGTCCTTGGGCGCAGTTGAGTACAGCCTCAGCAAAATGTCAGCGCATCATGTGATTGTCCAGCGCAGCTCCATGTAGCCATGACGAATTGTCAGCCCATCGTGGAGTCTTGAGGGTGGCTTAATAGAGCCTTGACCAAATCTCAGTGCATTATGGAGATTTTAATCGCGGCTCTATGTAGCCTAGACCAAATTTCTGTTCATTGTACAGTTTTTTGAGCACGGCTCGACGTAGCCTTGACCAGATGTCAGCACATTCCGCTCGTCCTTTCCAGTCATTACAAGTTTTGAACATGTCTTAAGCGAGTGAACATTGAATGAATGCTGCTTCGACGAGTGAACGTTGAATGAATGCTGCTTCGAAAAGGACCTGACTCATATAGGAAAAACAATGAAAACAAATATACATATTGTGCATTCTGACAAATCGCTTTGTCTAAAAGTTTTGTCGGTTGGAGGATAAAGTAAAAAATTGAGTCCGACAACAATTTTTTTCTTTCAATAAGCCAATTCCACCGAGGTAGACAATATCACTGGGCATAACCACATTGTCTAGCTAAACATCCATATTCACGTTTTTCACAATCCTGATAACATTATCATACGTTGAATAAAAAAGAATGAACTCATTAAACAATTTCTTTCGTACGTGAAATCAGTTGATAATCATAAATAAAACAAAATCACCGGGCATAACCACGTCATCCGACCTAACCTCCACATTCACAAATATCTTAATTTCGCGCCCAAATCCAGAAATTAATCGCGCACAAGTATCCAGAACTATTAATCCGACGTGATTGATGAAATCAGCAGTAGATCAATCCTGCTAACATTATTGAACGTTAAATAAAAAATGCACTCATGAAAAAAATATCGTTCGTACGAAATCAATCAATAAAAAAAAGTTATTGGAAACACCGCTTAGATCCGTTAGATACGTCCCTGTCGTCAAAGCAGACGACTCGACATCGGAATGAAGTTAGGCTACGAAGAACGATGCGAGTATTGCCTAGCCAATCAGCGGGCTCGCTGGAGCTCTACTGTGCCCAGCATCGATATGGACATTTCGAAAAAACGCGTTTTTTCAACATCTATTATCTTTACGAATTCACATCTGATCATAAATATTATGATTCATAAAACATCTGTGTGGTCAACGGAACCGATGTGCAAATATTCGTTTGTAGAAGATTAGTCGTTTGAGCAAACATTCGTGAATTAGGAATCGCTGTTTCGCGGGAACACGACGAAACACATAACTCCCGTTTTCAGCCGGGAGTTAAAAAAACATCGGCGGAAAAGGGGGTTCAGTTCGTATGGAATACCCCATAGAGATTATTCACAAAAATTATGAATATTGCCAGAGGCCGCCGGACATTGTTTAAACGAGTTAACAACAATGCCGCCCGCGCAACGCGTAAAGGTTGCTTGAATAATTTTTTTCGGTACGAACTAACAAGGGGACCACATGGGCATCGGATTTTTGTAATTTTTCATACTCATCGTACGTAAAGTTGACACCCCAAATATGAATATGCCGAAGCAGTTCGATGCCATATTCAGAAGTTTTCGAGAAAAACGACTTTAAAGTTTTGCGAGCAGCTTATGAGGACGAACGAAATTGTACCCAACAACTGGCCGAGCGGCCGAGCGCGCAGCGAGCAAGACAAGTAATCGGAAAGTCCCCGGTTCGATCCTTACCATGGGTAATTTTTTTTTTTCAATTTCGAATACCTACGTATTTCGAATATAAGATTCATCAAATATATGCTAATTAACATATTATCATTAACAAATTATCATTTTTTATTTTTTCGCATTATTTCGCAAAAAGTACCGAAACGTCGTAGTCACTTCGTCGAAATCGGGAAAGTTCACTACAAACTTATATGAAGATTTTTTACTCAACGTTATCAAACCATACGTAAAAAAAAAGTTTGTTTTGTTCATTAATTCTTGTGGTGGACAAACCAATCCCGTAATGTACAACGAAGTTTTTCGAGATGATGAGCGTCTGCCGACTTGCACCTTGCAAGTTATTCCACCAAAATGTACCCCGTTAGTACAGCCATGCGATGTTTATTTTTACCGTCAAGTAAAAAATTTCATCAAGCGTCTTTAAAACTGCGCCTACCTGATCGAAAAAGGCCGCGAAATCAACGATCGAGAGGATTGTATAAAAATTCATTCAATCGTATACCATCAGTTGTCCTCTCCGATCTTCGGTAAAATGATCAGGTATGCGTGGTTTGCTTCAAAACTTTGCGATACGACAGAAATGTTTAAAAACGTCAACGAAGGTTCTTTCCCTATTGATATTTTTAAAAAACATTGCCCCTGTAAAAAGGCAGCATTCATACGGTGTGCTAGATGCCGTGAAAATTATTGTTTCCCGTGTTTTTACGACGCTTATAACTGTGGCTCGTGTGATACTACACCCGTTGTTAAAAAAATGAATACAACTTTGATAACTTTCAATAAAATAATCATTTCATTTTCTACCCCAGGTTATTTCATTTTCTACCCCAGGTTTTTTCATTTTCGTTCCCAAAACTTTATTTGTAATTTTATTCTAATTTATTTTAAATAATTGTATTAACTCACGTGCAATTATCATAAAAAATGATAATTTGTTAATGATAATATGTTAATTAGCATATATTTGATGAATCTTATATTTAAAATACGTAGGTATTCGAAATTTAAAAAAAAAAATGAAAAAAAAAAATTCCCCACGGTAAGGATTGAACCGAGGACCTTCCGATTACTGGTCTTGCTCGCTGCCCGCTCGGATGCTCGGCCAGTTGTTAACTAGAATTTCGTTCGTCCTCATACACTGCTCGAAAAACTTGAAAGTCGTTTTTCTCGAAAACTTCTGAATATGGCATCGAACGGCTTCGGCATATTCATATTTGGGGTGTCAACTTTACGTACGATGAGTATGAAAAATTACAAAAATCCGATGCCCATGTGGTCCCCTTGTAAGTTCTGCAACGGAAAAAACTCACTGCCACTCGATTCTTCTATGTATAGAGATTAATCACAAAAATTATGAATATTGCCAGAGGCCGCCGGACATTGTTTAAACGAGTTAACAACATCGCCGCTCGCGCGCCGCGTAAAGGTAGCTTGAATAATTTTTTCAATATTGTTCGACATCCATAATTTTTGTGAATACTTTCTATACATAGAAGAATCGAGTGGGAATGAGTTTTTTTCCATTGCAGAACTTTGATCGTACAAAAAAAAAATTATTCAAGCTTCTTTTACGCTACGCGCCGCGCGAGCTGCATTGTCGTTAACTCATTTAAACAATGTCCGGCGGCATCTGGGAATATTCATAATTTTTTTGAATAATCTTTATACATAGAAGAGTCGAGTGGCAATGAGTTTTTTCCGTTGCAGAACTTAGTTCGTACCGAAAAAATTATTCAAGCTACCTTTACGCTACGCGGCGCGCGAGCTGCATTGTCGTTAACTCGTTCAAACAATGTCCGGCGGCCTCTGGCAATATTCATAATTTTTGTGAATAATCTCTATACATAGAAGAATCGAGTGGCAATGAGTTTTTTCCGTTGCAGAACTTAGTTCGTACCGAAAAAAATTATTCAAGCTACCTTTACGCTACGCGGCGCGCGAGCTGCATTGATGTTAACTCGTTTAAACAATGTCCGGCGGCCTCTGGCAATATTCATAATTTTCGTGAATAATCTCTATACATAGAAGAATCGAGTGGCAAAGAGTTTTTTCCGTTGCAGAACTTAGTTCGTACGGAAAAAAACTATTCAAGCTACCTTTACGCGGTGCGCGAGCTGCATTGTTGTTAACTCGTTTAAACAATGTCCGGCGGCCTCTGGCAATATTTATTATTTTTGAGAATAATCTCTATACATAGAAGAATCAAGTGGCAATGAGTTTTTTCCGTTGCAGAACTTAGATCGTACCGGAAAATAATCTATTCAAATTATAATTTTTTTTACTTTTTTCGGACAAACATTAGCACGTATCCCACCAAGATTCCTCGAGCCTATATAAACATTCTATACATATTAAGGAATCTCTTACACTACCCCTTGTTCAGCGGGGAAACTTTTTTTTTTAATAATCAATTTTTTAACGAAATTTCACGTTCGAGTGCCGTGCGTCGAGCGTCTTACAGCAGCGCGCTAGTGGGGACAGTCCCATCCTAAACCGGACGCTCGCTAGCGCTCGGCGTCTGCCAGAAACGTCTGCCAGCTTCAGCTTCATGCAAAATCAACGGACCGATTTGTCCAATGAAAACAAATTCGGAGGAAAATTTTTTTTTAATTGTAAAATGCTGTCTGATAGCATTGCCAAATCAACGTTATTATTTGTCAGATAGATCAAATTCAAAATTAATGATTGTATAAGTCCGTTTGGGGCGTCACGAGATCGACGGACTGATTGGTCGAATTAGAACATATTCGAGGGAAATTTTTATTTATTTCAAGTCCGTTTGGGAGCATTCCAAAATTAACGAAGTGATTTGTCAAATTCAATAAAATTCGAAGGAAATGTTGTTATATTTGTCCAAGTCCTTTCGGGAGCATCGCGAAAAAGACGGACTTATTTGTCGTAAGAGCATCGCGAAATTAATAAAAAACAAAGTAGAACAATTTTATTGCATGAGTCCGTTTGGGAACATTGCGGAATTAACAGACTTATTCGTCAAATTTAATAAAATTAAAAATTTTTTATTGTGTAAGTCCGTTCAGGAGCGTCCCGAATTCAACAGACTGCTCTGTCGAATTAGAACGAATTTCAATAAAGTTTATTAAATGAGTTCGTCCGGGAGCTTCATGAACTTAACGGACAGATTTGTTGAATTTCGCATACATTCGAGAAATGTTATAGCATAAATTTGTTCGGGAGCATCGCAACATCAACAGACTAATTTGTCGAATTAAAACAAATTCGAAAGAAACGTTTTTTTTAAACTGTTCGATTTGTCGAATAGAACAATTATGGAAAATTTCATTGCATGAGTCCGTTTGGAAGCATCGTGAAATGAACGGACTGATTTGTTGAATTAAAACGAATTCGAAAACCTTTATTGGATGAGTTTTTCCGGAAGCATCGCGAAATCAACGGATTGGTTTGTCAAATTAGAACAAATTCGGAAGAAACATTTTTTTTATTGTAGAAGGCCGTCCGGGAGCATCGCGCAATAAACTGTTTGATTTCTCGTTTTCGAAGAAATTCAAAGGAAATATTTTTTTATTGTACTCGTACGTTTGGGAGCAGCCCGAGATAAACGGACTAATTTGTCAATTTAGAACAAATCCGAAAAATTTTATTGTATGGATTTGTTCAGGAGCATTGCGAAATCAACGGACCGTTTCATCGAATTAGAACAGATTCGAAGGTATTTTTTTTTCGTCCATGTCCGTACGAGAGCAGCGTGAAATTAACCGTAAGTTTGTCAAACAGAACTGATTCGAAAATCTTTATCGTATAAGTCAGTTCGGGAGCGTCGCGAAGTCGAGGGACTGGTTTGTCGAATTAGAATAAATTTGAAGAAAAAATGTTTTATTTCGTCTAAGTCCGTCCCAGAGCATCGCGAAAACATCGGATTGACTCGTCGAATATAACAAATTTGAAAGATTTTATTGGATATTGTGAGCGAACGTTTGTGAGCATCGCAAAATCGAGGGACTGATTAGAACAAACCCGAAGAAAATTTCTTTCAACTGTATATGTCCGTTCGCGAGCATCTCGAATTTAACGGACAGATTTGTCGAATCGAATAATTATGAAAAACTCGTTTGTATGAGTCCATCCAGCAGCATCGCAAAATTGACGGACCGATTTGTCCAATTGAAACAAATTCGCAAACCTTTATTGTACGAGTCCGTCCGGGAGTATCGCGAAAAGAACGGGAAAACTTGTCGAAATACAAGAAATTTGGACAACTTAAGATATGAATCCGTTTGGGAGCATTGCAAAATCAACGGACTGATTCCTCAAATTAGAACGGATTCGGACAATTTTAGTGTATAAGTCCCATGTAGGGTACCCATGTAGGGTTCGAAACTCGGGCGAGTGCTGGGCCTTTGATGGCAACGCACACTCCAATGCTGGTGCAATACCTACTGACCACCTTCGTTGGTCCAGCATTCGAGAACTGCTGGGATGATGACTTGGGACCAACACTGGCAGTCGGTCTTGCCCCAGCGATGGCGGTCGGTCTTGGCCCATCGCTATAGCCGCTACTACGCGTCTACTGAAAAATAATTAATATAAAAAATAATTACTTTTATCAGGGTAAATATTTTTGCCTCAAGACTTTATACGGTGATATTTAATAAATTATCCGACCACTCAACCAAACAATTGAAGGAACAAGAAATCTCTCCAATTTTTTACGCGTTTTTTGCGTGGCTGTAACTTTGCAAAAAATTGTCGTATTGAGATGAATGAAGAAGCATTTCAAAGCTTAACATTTCTAGTTGTAAAACCGTACGATGAAAGATTTTTTTCGGCTATCGGTCATGCTATACTCAAGCGAAATGTCGGGAAGAAATTATTTTGTGAAAATTTCCGTTTTTCCAAGTTGGCCCCGGACTCCAAAAATTTTTTCTGAGGGCACCAATAACACAGTCATTTAGCCTGATTCTTACTCTTCGATTTAATTTTTTATTTTTTTCTGTACAACAATTTGTCGCTGAGATATCGGCCGGTGAATAAAAAAACATCTTTTTTCGTTTGATCATCGATATCTTATGAACCGGTAATCTCAAAGCAAATCTACCGGCAGTTTTGATAACTCAAATAAATTGCGTATGAGCTTCAGTTATTGTTTTTGAAAAATAAAATTTTTTTTCACCCTTTGCGTTCACTTGAAAAAGTTGCAAAAAATGCACTTTTTCTGGTTGGTTAGAAAATTCACCAGTACTTTGCAAATATTGTGGTTAGAGCAAACGTTTGTGCGTCCGTATTTAGCTTAATGTATCCCCAATAACCCTATCAAATTTCAAATTGATCCGTCCATCCGTTTTTCTACCCCGAATTGTTTATTTTAGGCTTCACTTGGAAAAACGCCTTTTCTGCTCTTTGAAAATCATCGGATGATTATTGCGATAAAAGAAGAAAAATTCTCTATTTTTCTTAACATTTGGCATTGAATACTCATCAAGATTGTTTTTGAAATTAGAAAAAAAAAAAAATTTCTCGATCTTAATGAGTATTAAGACTGTTCGGACACCGTTAACATCGAATTTTTTGAAAATTTTTAAATGAGAAATTTTGTTTTTTTCTTTTTTTATTTCAAAAACAATCTTAATGAGTATTTAATGCCAAATGTTGAGAAGAATAAAGAATTTTTTTTTCTTTTATCGCAATAATCATCCGATGATGTTCAAAGAGCAGAAAAGGCGTTTTTTCAAGTGAAGCCTAAAATAAACAATTCGGGGTAGAAAAACGGATGGGCGGATCAATTTAAAATTTATTGAAGTTATTAAGGATACATTGAGCTAAGTGCGGACGCACAAACGTTTGTTCTTACCACAATATTCGCAAAGGACTGGTGAATTTTCTAAATAACCAGAAAAAGTGCATTTTTTGCAACTTTTTTAAGTGAACGCAAGGGGTGAAAAAAAATTTTATTTTCCAAAAACAATAACAGAAGCTCATACGCAATTCATTTAAGGTATTGAAACTGCCAGTAGACTTGCTATGAGATTACCGGTTCATGAGATATCGATGATCAAACGAAAAAATATGTTTTTTTATTCACAGGCCGATATCTCAGTGACAAACTGTTGTACAGAAAAAAATAAAAAATAAAATCGAAAAGTAAGAATCAGGCTAAATGACTTTGCTATTGGTGCCCTCAGAAAAAAAATTTTGGAGTCCGGGGACAACTTGGAAAAACGGAGATTTTTACAAAAAAATTTCTTCCCGACATTTTTCTTAAGTGTGGCATGACCAATGGCCAAAAAAAATCTTTCATTATACGGTTTTAAAACTTGAAATGTCAAGCTTTAAAATGCTTCGTCATTTATCTTAATACGACAATTTTTCGCAAAGTTACAGCCACGCAAAAAACACGTAAAAAATTGGAGAGATTTCTTGTTCCTTCAATTGTTTGGTTGAGTGTATATTAAAAAAAAAAATCGTTCAGAAATTTCCTTCGTTTTTCGCGAAGTGGCAGCTACGGCGTTTGAACCTGCGACCACCGGGACTACCTACCTACATAAGCTACGCAACTACCTAACTACATAACGCTTTAACCACTACACCAATCTGACTATATGAGATAGCTTTACTTTTCTTTCCTATCAGGTACATCTGAGATAGCAGTTACGAGAATTATCGAGCCATCAGAGGTATCATTAGTCCAAGAAAAAGTTCGACGGTTCACGGTTTTGGGTAGAGGCAAAGTGAGGGGTCGTATTCTATAGATTTTGACCTCCCGAACACGAATATCGAGCTTTAAAGGTTTTGTTCCAATCGGGTTTTCGGGAAACCCTTTTTTAAGGGTTGAAACCGCGATTACTTGAGAACGGTTGTATGTAGGGAAAAAGTGTTTAAACAAAAGTTGTAGAGAAAAAAAACATGCAATTGATAATTACACTTTTTTGTTGTAAAATCATTAGGGGAGTCAGGAGACGCGATTGAAACCGACAGCCCCTCGAGCGGCGGGCCGTGGTGGAGGGGATACCCCTGACTCGGTCGCTCTCGCGTCACGGTACAGCTCGAAGTGAAGTAGTAGTAAAAAACATCGTGCCGCGAACGAAAATTCGGCCCGCTCGAGCTTTTCGTTTACTAGCGCATCATGAGCGGACGGCGTGGATATATAGATATAACTTACGTACTGACAAGGGGAGGACACGGTCGCTACATGGCCGATTGGTTTGAAATTTACACAGTCGATAGTCAATCGAAAATAATTGGACACCTATTTCGTCTTTCGCTATAGTGAACCGAAGTTTTCGAGATATTTAATTTTTTTTTTCGAAAATGTTTGCCGGATGAGCTGTTACGTCCCCTTAACGCCACCACACAGACGCCTGAAGGGCTGCAACCCTCGAAACACAGGCGCGAGTGTATGGCCTTCTTCAAGGGGCATACAAAGATATAAGGGAGGGGACTCTTGGGCCTTCAGCTCGAAAAGATAAGATTCTTCCCACCTTTTCGCATAAAACTAAGAAGTGGGAAACGGGAAATTTTAACCAATGAGATACAAAGAAAATTTGCCCTTTCCCACCCTTACCACTAGCTTCGTAGTTTAAAAGCGAAACGCGTCTTAGAGAATAAGAAGGTGGGAGACGGTGTTTTCAACCAATTATAAATAAGGAAAACTACCCTCTCCAACCTTGTTCAATATTTTGTGTGGTCCCGAAATTGTATAAAAGGGCCACACACGCGTCTTTTAACCAGTAATTATTCAACCTCCGACGTCTCAACATCTCTTAAAATCATTTCGGGCCCAGTCCCAACTAATAAATATTTTTCAAGTACAAATTCGAAAAAAAAGGACTCTAACTTTTGTAAGTTTCCTCTCAATCCTCTTTCCAACTACCAAACTACCCCTTGTGAGTAACGCGTACCCACGCGGACTCACATCCTTCCAACTCCGAGAGTAACGCGTACCCACGCGGACTCTCATCTCCTTAACCCGAAGGTAACGCGTACCCACGCGGACCGTCATAAAATCCAAACCCGAGAGTAACGCGTACCCACGCGGACTCTCATCCTAAATCACGAGAGTAACGCGTACCCACGCGGACTCCCATTCTTTTACTTATTAAATTAACACTAGTTTTAGATATAAAGGTAACGCGTACCCACGCGGACCTTTATCACACACACACTAACCCATATAATACATTTTAATAAAAAGAACACTTTATCAAATCGTCAGCCCGTATCCCTGACCAATTAGCATTTGCTAAGGTCAAAAACAGGGCAATTCTAAGATATTGTTACCCCAGACGTAACATACCTTTCTTTTTGGTGACAGCGGTGGGATACAAAGACGATTTGATTCTAAGTCATGTCAGTTGACCACACCCCAATCAAAAAAGTAAATATTTCAACAAACCCTCTTATTGCTAGTCAAAACGTTATACCCCCATCCGCCGAAATGCCTGTGGGAGCATCACAGATTGTATCCCTTAAGGATGCAATCAAAGTGGTATCCGAATTCGACGGATACAATATCCCCGTTTTTGAATTTATCGATAGTTGCGAGGAAGCATTAAGTATGCTTCCCGCAAACGTGGAAGCAAATTTCGTAAAATTAATTAGGACCGCGATAACGGGCGAAGCAAAAAGATCCATTCAGGGAGTGAAATTCGAGAATTTAAAGACTTTAGCCGCGTATTTAAAAGATTTATACGCCCCCGCGAGAACAGTTAATCAGGTACGACGAGAATTAGGGACGTTAGCACAGCTAGAAAATGAAGATATTATAAAATATATAAATCGCGTGCGCGAAATCGGAAATCATATTATCGAAGCCTTTAAAAGTAACAATAACGGGGAAATAAACGACGAAAATAAAAATTCTGTCGAAAAAGAGTGCGTAGAAAGTTTTCTCGACGGCCTTAGGCCAGATATACAAATACGAATGGAGAAGACGTACGCTACGCTAACGGACGCCGGTAAGGACGCAATTAAAATCGACAGAAAACAGACGACTATGAACGAACTACGCAACCCCAAACCTACAAGTAAATCTACACCTCGGCGAGACGTAGGGACGGTTCAGACAAGCGCCATAAATTGTCAAATTTGTAAACGCGCGGGTCATACGGCCGACCTATGTTGGTTCAGGAACCAAGGCGCCGGGCCTCCTCGAGATAAGGACACTCGACCCGCTCGAGGAGCGGATAAGCCGTTAGTAAACAGGAATAATATCACGCAACCCCAAAAAACTTGCCGTTACTGTAAAAAAGACGGACATATTATCGATGAATGTAGGAAGAGGGATTATAATAATAAACAGCGAGCTCAGGGAAACTCCAACGGTCTCTCGAAGAACGGGGTTCATCGGGAGACCCCAAATACATACAAAGAAACCCCTCGTACAACATTCGTGATATCAACACAAAACGAGTCCGAGTAGCGTACGTGAATTTGAGACAACGCTGCCGACCCCCGACAATACAGATAGAGTCATCAGTTGTGAATTCTCCCGTAGAATTAATGGTCGATTCTGGTTCTGAACCCAATCTCGTGAAAAAGGCTTATGTGAAATCGGAATCTCATATAGATAAGTGGGATATCTTAGAATTGCACGGAATAACGGCGACACTCGTAGAAACCTTAGGGTCCTTCTCGGTAGACATCTTAGGAAGTCCAGTCGTTTTCCATATAGTTGCAAACGATTTTCCGATCGAACAAGCTGGGATATTGGGTAATGAATTTTTCCAGAGATATAAGGCCACAATTGATTTCAAAGAACACTGTCTATATTGGAAGGATAATAAAATCCGATTCTCGAGTCCGGAGGTAGTAACCATTCCTGCGCGCTCAATTTCAACTTTTTATGTGAGAGTAAAAACACTGAAATTACAGAAGGCTATTTACCCAAACTAGAGGTCGGAGAAAATATTTATTTCGGTAAAGCGTTAGTCACAAATATTCAAGGTGTCGCGTACACCAAAGTCTACAACACGAGAGAGGAAGATATCGATATCGAAGTTCCTACTCTCACTCTTCAAGAATTTGAAGAGAATACAAAATCTACAAAATCTACTAAATCAATTGAATCAATTAAATCAATTAAATCTACTAAATCCACTAAATCTACTAAATCTACTAAATCTACTAAATCTACTAAATCTACTAAATCTACTAAATCTACTAAATCTACTAAATCTACTAAATCTACTAAATCTACAAATCCAACAAACTCGACGAACTCGTCAAAATCTTTTAAATCGAACACGCTCTGCTTGGCAATCGCAAGAAATACGAACCAAGACAACCGTGTAGAAAAAATAAAATCGCTGCTCCGTCTCGAACACTTAAATTCCGAAGAAAGAGCAAGCGTAAATGAATTATTAGAAGAAAGCGTAGAACAATTTCATATTCCGGGTGAAAAATTGGGAGCTACTTCAAAATTAGAACACCCAATTTGCACAACCGATGAGCATCCCATCAACACCCGACAATATCGATATCCTCCTATACATAAAGACGAAATCACGCGACAAGTACAGGAACTTTATGACGGAGGCATAATAAAAACTTCACAATCCCCATACAACAGTCCCGTATGGATTGTTCCAAAAAAACCGGACTCCAAAGGTAATAAGCGTTGGAGAATGGTTTTAGATTTTCGAGATCTCAATGAAAAAACGATGGGTGATTCATACCCTTTACCAAATATAACGGATATATTGGACCAACTCGGGGGAGCAAAGTACTTCTCAGTATTCGATCTTGCATCTGGTTTCCATCAAATTAAAGTAAAATCAGAAGATTCACATAAAACAGCTTTATCAACACCTTTCGGGCATTATGAGTTTTCTCGAATGCCTTTCGGGTTGAAAAACGCCCCAGCAACATTTCAGAGATTAATGGACCGAGTCTTGAGCGGTCTTCAAGGTATCGAATTATTTGTTTACCTTGACGACATTGTTATCTACGCATCCTCGCTAGAGGAGCACAAAATAAAATATAGAAAATTGATAACTCGACTCGCCGATGTAAATTTAAAATTACAACCAGATAAGTGCGAGTTTCTGCGGAAAGAAGTAACTTATTTGGGACATTTAATTACAGAAAACGGTATCAAACCCGACTCCAAAAATATCGCTGCAGTGAGAGGGTACCCTGCCCCTCGCAACGTCAAAGGGGTGAGACAATTTTTAGGGTTGACCGGTTATTATCGGCGGTTCGTAAAAGGATATTCAAAAATTGCTAAACCTATAACTAATCTTCTAAAAAAGGATACAGTATTTTTATGGGGTGAAAAAGAAAAAAATGCATTCGAAGAATTGAAGGAAATCCTATGCAAGGAACCAATACTGAGACACCCTGATTTTACGAAACCTTTTATAATTACTACTGACGCATCAGGTTATGCAATCGGAGGCATATTATCTCAGGGCGAAATAGGTAAAGATTTACCAATCTCTTATGTTTCACGTACTCTTAACACTGCCGAGAAAAATTACGAAGTTTATGAAAAAGAAGCTCTCGCGATAGTTTATGCTGTAAAACAATTCCACCCATACGTATACGGGAGGAAATTTACGATCGTCACGGATCATAAACCGCTTATTTGGTTCAAAAATTCAAAAGATCCGACATCTCGAGTCACTAAATGGAGATTTAAACTCGGGGACCATGATGAAGAAATTATCTATAAAGCTGGGAAATCGAATGTCAATGCAGACGCTCTGTCTCGCAACCCAGTCGAACAACAACACGTGAAGGAATGATTCACGAAGAGCCAAAATCAAAAGAAACTGAATTTACGGTAAGAAAGAGTACGCGAAATAAAAAGGGACCCCAGAGATTACGGGACGAATGGGACGCTCAGGTAGATAGCCCCGTAAAATCGAAAAGGGATAAAAATACAAAAACCCATAGCAAACATACCGAAAAAACGACACAAGCGATTCTCGACGAAATTCATAACCAATCAAGCGATTCAGAAACAACAAACGAAGATAGCGAAACGGAAGAAATTAGGAAACATAACGAAGATAGAGTATTGGAAACAATAGATGAACATAATGAAATAGGAAAATTACGATATCCACGGAATATACTCGAATCTAAAGACCAGCTATTTATGAGGAGAGACAATTATGCATATTTCGTGGATCGTAACGGTGAACCGTGCGACCTAGGACAATCTGAAGTTAGTAAAAACTATCAGTTACCGAAATTCGAAAATATCGAACCGGGAGTAGCCCAAGCAAAAGAGTTTAAAAATAAATTTCATATTGCATTACCGTTACGACAATTTAGCGAAGGTCTCACGGATGTAATATCAGACATAAAAAATTCATTTCGTAGTCTTAAAGAATTAGCAACCGAATTGGGTTTAAAATCCATTAGCATCGCTAAGACAAACGAAATAGAAACAATAGAATGGTCATTAATCAGAAAAATCTTGTGCGAAATTAGCGAAACTTGGAACACAAAAATAATTATATGTACAGGAGCAATCCAATATGTAGAATCAACAAAACGTAAAGAAATTATTCAGGAAATGCATTCATCCGCACTCGGTGGCCATAAAGGAGTATCGAAAACATACAGTAGAATCAGACAACGTTATTTCTGGGAGAATATGAAATTAGATATACAACAATTCATAAGAAACTGTCTCGGTTGTCAGTTAAAAAAATTAGTCCGCGTGAAAAACCGAAATCCGATGGTAATAACCGATACACCGAGAACGGCGTTTGATAAAATCGCCATGGATATCGTGGGTCCTCTCGCGCGAACGAAAAATGATAACTAGTACATATTAACAATTCAAGACCAATTAACAAAATATTCATTAGCAATTCCATTACCGAACGCAACAGCAGTAACAATAAGCATTGCTTTCGTAAAACGATTTATTTGCATTTTTGGAGCACCAAGATCTGTTCTAACAGATCAAGGTAGCAATTTTCTCAGCAAAGTACTAAAAAATGTAGCGAAACAATTCAGAATTAAACAATTCAAAACCACGGCATTTCATCCTCAATCCAACGGTTCCATTGAAAGATCCCATCACGTCCTAGGAGAATATTTAAAACAATTTACAAATCAAGATCAAGAGTGGGACGAGTGGTTGGAACTTGCAACCTTCTCATATAATACAAGCACACATGAAGGCACTAGACACACTCCATTCGAACTAGTATTCGGAAAGTTAGCAAGGCTCCCATCCAGCGATCCACCTCTAAACGATCATGAAATTACTTACGACGATTATCTCACGAATTTAGTAACCCGATTGCACGAGTTTCAGAGTTTAGCCAGAGATAATTTAATCGATGCTAAAGTAAAATCAAAAGGGTTCTATGATCGGAAAATAAAGCCCCAAACGTTAAAGACTGGTGATTTTGTTTTTCTTCAGAAAGGGCCTAAACCGGGAAAATTAGAAGACCATTACACTGGTCCTCATGAAGTTTTAGAGACAAACCCAAAAGGGAATATCAAAATTCAAATAAAAAATAAAACTCGAGTCGTGAATATAAATAGGCTACGCCTCTCATATATCACACCACTAGCTCCGACCAATAATTAATCTCTTTCATTTCAGCAAAAAAAAAGGGAAAAGAAAAGGAAGGAGTTCAAACCAGGGGTTTTTCCACCAACTAAATAAATAAATAATTTAAAAAAAAAAAGAATAAAACTATATATCGAGATACATAGACATATATATATATTTATATATATACATTCGTACCTAAAAACAAAAATAAATAAATAAATAATAATAAGAATATCGTAAAATCTACTATAAAAAATTATTACACATAAAAAAAATTTTATACAAAAATTCTTTCTTTCTCGCTTAAAATGATGATCAAGGATATGTTACTCCTGTCATTATTGCTATGTGCAATAGTCGAAACGACGGCGATAATTGGGTACGATTGTGGCTCATCGAATTTAAATATAACTACGCTATCATTACTCGACGTGGGCGAATGTAATATACCTGTTCCAGAAGTAATCGCAGACCCCGTGCATATACAACTGTTACAATTGAATCAGTTTACAAGTAATCGAGTCATACAATGCAAAGTCGAAATTCATCGAATCATTTATTATTGTGGAATGAATTCCCATATTTCAATTGTGGCACACGGGCAGCTAGAATATTTGTCAGAGATTTCACGCGACGCATGCCAACAATTACATGTATCAGGAGATTATAGAATTGGCAATGCTTTCATCACCGGTATACGCAAAAACGAAACGGCAACCCGTAGCATAACCCTAGCGGGATCAGTAGGTAATGATGGAACATGCCATGGATCTCAGTTTTCCGATCCATATGGAAGCTGGGACGAGGTAGTAGTACAAGCAACTGTCAAAATCACGTTAATGCAATACGAAGCATCTGTACAGCTAGATACCGATCGAATTAATCTCAAATCCGGAACGACGTGCCAATTAACGGGTCAACAGTGCATTGATAATGAAGGTGGACACACTTTTTGGAACACCTTACCTAAAGATAATTGCAAGTTTGATCGATACGATGTTTTATATGAGGGTTTAGCAAATAGAGTAAAAGATTCAAGTAATACATACCCTCAGACGATATACACGTTGTCAACTCAAGACACGACTTTTGCTTTAACGAAGAAATCAGAACAAATGCTCTGTGGCTATACGTTAATACGCACAGAACATCCGAAATTACTAATTTTTGAAATAAAGCATGGAGCAACATTCGCAAAAACGAGACCTATAGCGGTAGAAAATTTAGACATATTTACTTATATGAATTCGAAATTTGTTTTTGTCGAGAAGCATATTCGAACTCAAATCAATCAATTGTATCTCGACGTTTTAACCCAACGATGCAACCTCGAACAGCAAGTGTTGAAAAACGCACTAATCACCGCAACACAATCACCGGACGAGTTCGCCTATCATCTCATGAAGGGACCAGGATACATGGCAGTCGTCGCGGGCGAAGTAGTACATCTTGTGAAGTGCATTCCTGTAGAAGTAAAAATAAGGAGGACAGAGTCCTGCTATCATCAGCTTCCAGTATCCCGAGGAAACAACAGTCTGTTCATATCTCCTCGGACCCATATCATCATGCAGACAGGAGTCGAAATAACGTGTGACGCCTTACTGCCAACGCAGTATCTTCTGGCTGACTCGTGGTACAAGCTCCTTCCAGGACCAATACAGAGTCTGCCTCCAACAATCATAAAGCCAATGACCAAACCTACATGGAGCTACCTGAACCCATCATCACTAGCAACCAGCGGCATATATTCGAAGGAAGATCTCGACAAACTCAGGGATCACATCATGTTTCCAGTCGAGAAGCCCGCAGTTCTGAACACCATCGCACGAGGGATCACGGGTCAACCGATCCAGACGCAAGGCTTGGCTTTCTCAAACTTGCTGGGTGCGGACGGACTCCAGAGCCTCGCAGACTCCATGTGGAACAAAACATATGGACGATTCGTCTCTTTCGGAACTGCAAGTGCTGGTATCATCGGGATCTTTATAATAATCCGTGTGATTAAACTCGTCATAGACACCCTCATCCATGGTTATGCTTTTCATACCGTTTACGGTTGGTCTCTGGTTTTACTTGGAGCTATCTGGGATTCAGTCACACATCTCCTGCTGCATCTTAAACGTAATCTCGATACAAACCCAAATCAGAGGGAAGACATCGCAGAACAACAGGAATTGACAGAAATTCACATACCAACTACCCGCGACATTGCCCCACCTGCACCGGACCATCCCATGGGCGCCTTCTCGTTGAAAGGCTAATGGATCAACGAAATCACCACTGAAGAAAGAAGAAGGCGGGTTAACGATCGAGATACTTAAATTGATTGATATCCTGCGCCAAATATTTTAACTTCTTCGACTATTCTCTTTTTAATATGCAATATTAATCTTCTACCAAGTTAAATTAATCATCCAAATTAATACCTAAATAAAAGATAAAATAAAAAAATATATAAAAAAATAATAATAATAAAAACACAAATAAATAAAATTATACATAGAAATATACACATATAATATCAAATCGCTATAAAATAATTGTTATACGAACTAGTTAGGACACCTCCTCGAATTAAAGAATTTGAATTGTATCGAATCCCTAATGTAAAATAAGAAAGACTCCGTATTCTTTCTTTTTCTCTCAAACTTAAAATGTCGTTTTTAATCTTCTAACCCGACATTTAATCTCAGCAGGGAGGTGTTACGTCCCCTTAACGCCACCACACAGACGCCTGAAGGGCTGCAACCCTCGAAACACAGGCGCGAGTGTATGGCCTTCTTCAAGGGGCATACAAAGATATAAGGGAGGGGACTCTTGGGCCTTCAGCTCGAAAAGATAAGATTCTTCCCACCTTTTTGCATAAAACTAAGAAGTGGGAAACGGGAAATTTTAACCAATGAGATACAAAGAAAATTTGCCCTTTCCCACCCTTACCACTAGCTTCGTAGTTTAAAAGCGAAACGCGTCTTAGAGAATAAGAAGGTGGGAGACGGTGTTTTCAACCAATTATAAATAAGGAAAACTACCCTCTCCAACCTTGTTCAATATTTTGTGTGGTCCCGAAATTGTATAAAAGGGCCACACACGCGTCTTTTAACCAGTAATTATTCAACCTCCGACGTCTCAACATCTCTTAAAATCATTTCGGGCCCAGTCCCAACTAATAAATATTTTTCAAGTACAAATTCGAAGAAAAAGGACTCTAACTTTTGTAAGTTTCCTCTCAATCCTCTTTCCAACTACCAAACTACCCCTTGTGAGTAACGCGTACCCACGCGGACTCACATCCTTCCAACTCCGAGAGTAACGCGTACCCACGCGGACTCTCATCTCCTTAACCCGAAGGTAACGCGTACCCACGCGGACCGTCATAAAATCCAAACCCGAGAGTAACGCGTACCCACGCGGACTCTCATCCTAAATCACGAGAGTAACGCGTACCCACGCGGACTCCCATTCTTTTACTTATTAAATTAACACTAGTTTTAGATATAAAGGTAACGCGTACCCACGCGGACCTTTATCACACACACACTAACCCATATAATACATTTTAATAAAAAGAACACTTTATCAAATCGTCAGCCCGTATCCCTGACCAATTAGCATTTGCTAAGGTCAAAAACAGGGCAATTCTAAGATATTGTTACCCCAGACGTAACAGAGTCAGTATCGCTGAGACGCTTACCGTTTCAACGGCAGCGGTAGCCGAGTGGTTAAGAGCGCGGATTGAGTTCGCGTCCTGACGCGAGAGAGGTAACATCGGGGCAGCGACGTTCCGTACTTCGAAGACGCATGCGACTAAGCCCGCGCATATCCGATAACTTAAAAACGTATAAAGCAGTGACCTACAACTCTAGTAGCAGTAGGAAATTACACAAAGTGATATAACAATGAATATCTGGAATAGAAGTTAATAAAAAAGTGCGATACCACGCCGTGGCGTCGGGCGGGACAAAGCCCGCGCGTCCCAAGATGGCGGAAGGTAACGACAACGAAGCTAGCCAGCTCGACAGAGCGGGCTCATCAAGATTAAACACGCCAGCACTACCCGTGCCGCGCGGAGCCCTTTAAGGGGGCCAGAAGCTCAATACGATTATGCTCGACCGCCTATACCGACAAACGCTGAAAAAAATAGAACATAAAACCAGTGCCAACGCGGTAACTCCTAACCTTAACGCAAGGCGCAAACGTAAAAACCCGACAGCATCGCCACTAACCGAAACGACTCCGGCTGGTGACGAGGACGAGACGCAAGTAGGAACATGGGAATTCCCAAAGCACACGAGCAAGAAACGGCAAAGTTACCAACCGAGCACACCGAGTGTATCTACAAGCGAAAAAAACAAATTTTCGCCATTATCGATCAACGATAACGAAGACGAAATGGAAGACGAACAAACTTATAACGACAACAACGACGTCAATGACACGCCGAGTCAAGCTAATACGGGAAAAAAGAGAAAGCCACCACCCATCTACGTCGAAGGCGCAGAGATGTCAACGATCATAGCCCTACTCACGACTATCAACATCCGTAAAAACGAGGTGATAATAAAAGAGTTAGGAGAAGAAGGTGAAACCAAAAATCACATGTTACTTACAAAAAATCGAGTAAATTACGAAACGATAAAAAAAGTCCTTGAAGAACAAAACACAAAATTTTTTACATACACCCCGCGAGAGGAGAAACCTAAAACTTATATCATTAAAGGGATCCGTGGCTTCACCCCAGATGAAATAAGAGATGAGCTAAAAGAACTAAACCTCCCCAACGTAGAGATAATCAGCCTTGCAAAATTTGTGTACAACAAGAACCACCCAAAAAAACATCATCACCTAATACAACTCGCCAGCACCAGCATAACGACCGAGCTACTAAAAATTAAAACGCTCGCTTACCAAAGAATCAAGTGGGAACGACTCAGAAAGCCGCAGGTATACCAATGCAGAAAATGTCAAAGGATAGGACACGCCAGCTCTAACTGCCGTTTGGAATTCCGATGTGTGAAGTGCGCCCAAGCGCACGGACCGGGAAAATGCTGAATTGTCCAAACCGAAGGAAAAGAAAATCTCAGATGTGCAAACTGCCAACAAACAGGACACCCTGCGTAATACCGAGGATGCCCCTACCTCAAACTGGCCATTAGCATAAAAAAAAATCAAAACCAACACCAACAAACAACAGCAAGAAACAAAATAAGCCGTATCACATCATACGTCAACGAGAACGTATCGTTCGCCCAAGCCACAAGATCGACAGCACGTCAGCAATACCCACCATTGAATCGATGGAATGAATCAACCCAACAACAATACGAACCAACCAACACACCGAGACAACCTCCCCCCAGACCAAATGTTACTGAACAGCGCTCACAGAATCAACCAACTCGGGTGAATGAACTGAAGAGAGATTTAATAGATATCCTATCGGATCAAGTGAGAAGTATCACGCAAAGAGTAGACGAAAACTCTAAGAAAATCGAATTCTTGCTAACACACTTCACGAACAACAATGACGACACAGACTATTGATTTAAAAGAGCTAAGAATAGCAGCTATAAATGTAAACTCTGTCGCCACCAATTACCGTAGATACGAACTATCTGAATTTGCGAAAAAACATAACCGCGATATTATTCTAATATCGGAAACCAAGCTTAATCCAAAACACAACCTTACATTCAAAGAATATAACTTCATCAGAAAAGATCGGCCCAACTCAACACAAGGCGGTGGAACGGCAATTATGATAAAAAAAACAATTCAATACGAGAATATAAACTACCCGTCGTCTACAAATAATAGCACACTAGAATACACAATAATTAAATTAGAAACATGCAGCAGAGAAAAATTATTTATTGTCAGCATCTACGCAGCCTGCGACAGCAGAATATTATTCGTTAATGAATTAGAAAATCTATTCGAGAGACTGAAACTACACCAGGACGATTCCTTTTATATCATGGCTGGTGATTTTAATGCGAGATGCACGGAATGGGGCGATCGTGTTAATAACCAACGAGGACTATATTTTAAACGATGGGAAAATAACAACTCCATCAGGTACAAGGCTAACGCAATGACTCCGATAAACCCAACCTTCAAACCCGGAAAATCATATCTAGACATAAGCATACTAGATGCAAGACTGACAGTAACAGACAGCATTAACAATAAACTAGCCACCCTCCAGTACGATAGCGATCACACGGCAATATCCTTAACAGTTAAGATAATAGACGATAATGAAGCAATACTAAAGTGTACACCCGTAAAACCATGCCTTAACTTCAAAGCAACTAAATGGAAAAAAATTACAAAAAAATTAAACGACTCTTTCGAGATAATAGTCCCGGACGACCGGAACATAACTATTGCTGAAATAGACGAACTTATTAAGATAACGAATGAGCGAATAACCGATACGATTGAGAGTGTTGTGCCCAACCACAAACCTCGACATAGCACATTCAAATACGTGAATAATAAAATAGCAAATCTACAGAAACTTAAGTCCGCTATCGTCACCATACTGCACACACACCACCTACGTAACACACCGAACAACAATCAGCTGACGGTCGAAGCCAAAATAGCACTAAAACTAGTAAAGACAGCCATCCATCACGAGTTCCAAAAATCCTCTGACAAATACTGGACCAAACAAATTAAACAAGTAGATTTCCGTAAAACAGAACTTTTTCTCCCAAAAATCAATCGATTACTCGGACCGAAGCAAATAAGCGAAATTGACGACATGCACGTTAACCGCAAGAACCAGAGTTTATTGGACAGAAGCAACTGGTACCTAACAAACGCGCAAATAATTGCCGACAAATACATATTCACATCCCCAACCGATAAACTCAACACCATCGGAGCTTTTTACGAATCAATTAACTCACCGAGATACCTAAACGAAGGTACAGAGCTAAAAGCCACACTCACTATCTTTAGCCCAAACAACAGGGCCACGAACCCGAAACACGAACACGCAGCTAACTACATAACCGCCTTCACCAACATAAAACAGGTTAAAAAAATACTGAATAACTTGCCTAACAAAACCTCATATGGCCTGGACAATATCCCTTCGATCGTTCTGAAACACTTACCTGAAAAAATGATTACCACTCTCACAATATTATTTAATAATGCCATAAACCACCATTACTTTCCGTCCAGTTGGAAAAGGGCTAAGGTCCTGCCCATTCTAAAAAAGAACAAAAACCCACAAGACCCATCCAGCTACAGGCCTATCAGCCTAACGCCATGCCTAAGTATATGAAGCTATTATAAACTCAAAAATAAACTCCGTGTGCACTCATAAACAAATAATCCCAGACATGCAATTCGGTTTCAAACATAAACACGCAACAACACATGCTATACACAAACTTCTTTCAGACCTAAATCTCCAAATAGGAAAAAGCCAGCTGATCGGCGCATCCCTTTTGGATCTCGAAAAAGCATTCGATTCAGTTTGGCTTAATGGCCTACTGTATCGACTATGATAAAAAGAATTCCCAGAATGGCTCATTCTCTCTATATGGGATATGATATCGGAAAAAACTTTCGTGACTTGGGACGGCACAGCACTCTCAACCGAAACCTTTAAGATCCAAGAAGGATTACAACAAGGCACGGTGAACTCCCCGGTACTCTTCAACATATTTACCTGTGATATCCTAAAATTAAGCGATATTAATAGCATAAACACCAATACCTGTGCGATTGCATTCGCCGATGATATTATTGTATATACGGCAGGCAATAGAGTAAGCAAAATTCAGTCTGAGTTAGAAGATAAAGTCGAAGATATCAATAAATTCTACATAGCATGGAATCTGCGCATCAATCCGACAAAATCAGAAACAATATTGTTCAGAAAGCCTCTATACAACATTAGTAGGAAAATCAGCACCGGACAAAATCATTTCGAAATCAGTATCAGCGCACCATCAACAAACATAAGAACCGCAATACCACATAACAAAACGGTAAAATATTTGGGGTATCATATTGATTATCTCCTTCGCGGAAATATCCATGTGGATAAACAGCTCCAAAAAGCCAAGAAAGCCTTCAAAGCCAACAGTGCTATTTTCTATAACAAACACCTAGCAAGTAAAACAAAAATAATACTATATATGGGGTATTCCTGGGAATTTCGGCAACTTCGGACAGTTGGGTCGAAATTTTTGCCCCCCAATTTTTTTCATTAATATGTGTTCAAAATAAAGAGACACCTATTTCGGCGTTTTTTATTTTGAGCCCCCACTTTTGAAATACAGTCAAATGAAGTTTTTGAAGTATTGACCACATTCGGTCATTCAAATCGATATGTCTCAGCAACGGTTAGTGATAACTCAAAAAACCACAGGTGTTTTTTTTTTGTTTTTGAACGCTCTATACATTGAAAACATTGACGATTATGTTGCACAAATTCAACAATTATTTATAAACAATTTAAAATTAAAAATGAAATACAACAAAAAATGTACCCTTAATTTTTGAAATGTATTTTTTTTTTAATTCCTTGAACAAAAACGAAAATTTAGCCACCTTGAACTTTTTGGGCCGACGCTTCGTTCGGGAGTTATAGATTTTTTTGTCACAAAAAACCCGTAAATGTTTACCCGGTTGTTGAGAATAAAGGCTATAACTTTCGAACGAAACGTCGGCCCAAGTCCGGCCAGGTATCAAAATTTTTCTTTTGTTCAAGGAATTTGAAAAAAAATCAATTTCAATAATTATGGGTACTTTTTTCTTCATGCAATTTTTTACTAATAAAATACGTATATTTACCTGTTTTTTATGACAAAAAAAGCTATAACTTTCGAACAAAACGTCGGCCCAAGTCCGGCCGGGTCTCAAAATTTTTCTTTTCGTCCAAGGAATTCGAAAAAAAATCAATTTCAATAATTAAGGGTACTTCTTTTTTCATGCAAATTTTTACTCATAAAATACGTAAATTTACGGGTTTTTTGTGACAAAAAAATCTATAACTTCCGAACGAACCGTCGGCCCAAAAAGTTCAAGGTGGCTAAATTTTCGTTTTTGTTCAAGGAATTTAAAAAAAAATACATTTCAAAAATTAAGGGTACATTTTTTGTTGTATTTCATTTTTAATTTTGAATTGTTTATAAATAATTGTTGAATTTGTGCAACATAATCGTTAATGTTTTCAATGTATAAAGCGTTCAAAAACGAAAAAAAAACACCTGTGGTTTTTTGAGTTATCACTAACCTTGCTGAGATACATCGATTTGAATGACCGAATGTGGTCAATACTTCAAAAACTTCATTTGACTGTATTTCAAAAGTGGGGACTCAAAATAAAAAACGCCGAAATAGGTGTCTCTTTATTTTGAACACATATTAATGAAAAAAATTGGGGGGCAAAAATTTCGACCCAACTGTCCGAAGTTGCCGAAATTCCCAGGAATACCCCATATGCTACTAATACCACCGATACTTACCGACGCGGCACCGATATGGTGGAACATGGGACAATCTGTGATAGAAAAACTTAGAGTGTTTAAAAGAAAATGCCTAAGAACCTGCCTTTACCTACACAGGTCCGAAGAATCTGAATACCAACGTTATATTTCGAATAAGAAAATATATGACTTTGCAGATATACCCAGAATAGATAACTATATATTAAAACTAACCCGCAATTATTTTAGCAACCTCAATGGGATAAATAACATAGTCATCCAGTCGTTGGACTCACAAAATGTCTTGACATCGGCCAGACAACTTAATACGGGATACCTTACACCCCAAGCCTTCACTTATTGCGACAAAAAAGGCCTAATGCAAACGGCTAACAACATCCCCGTCTTATACCATTGGAAACGAAATAAGGCAAACAAAAGAATCTCACTCCAAGAAGATGACTACAGATTAAACAGAGACAAATTTACCGGATCCCAGAGTATACCACGTAGAGACTTCCTAGACTTCCACCGACTGAATCACAGAAAGTACAAATGGCTAGCTATTGATTGCCCACATATGCGAGAGCTGGCAGCAAGACAGCAAAACCACAAACGCGAAACTCAAAACAGAAACCAAATGATAAGAACGAACAACAAGCGTCTTCTCTTTAGTAAAAAAGAGAAACATATTTATCAGAAAATAAATAAATAAATAAATAAATGTATAAGTATATAAAGAAACGAGACCAAGCACAGGTCCTGTTTATATGTATAGTATTTAAGTTAAGTTAGTATTTAAGTGAAACTGTTGACATTAAAAACGTGATAGGAGGTTTTTCTCATTTGGGTAGCGACCCTGTGATTATTTTTTCCTCGGATAATAATAGCGTAGTCAACGCGCCACGACTCCTGACACATATGGTCGATAATACGCAGAAAGTTCGCCCCGAACAAACTATTGATATCAATATAAGAAAAAATGTACGCAAGCACTGTGCCAACAGTCATACGCACAAACCTCTCTGTAACGAGACTTAAAGGCTTTTGTTAATTGTTATTGTAGCCTGCCTGACCATGACTTGTATCGATGAAACAATAAACAAATATTAAAAAAAAGAAAAAAAAAATTAAGAGCGCGGATTGATAATCTGCGGAATCGCTGCCCCGGGTTCAAACCTCTTTTGGGTAAACTTTTTTTTTCTTTTTTAATTATATTCTTTAAAAATATTGTGAAATACATCCTTAAACATTTTTCCAATTCATTTGAATATAAAAAAAAAAATTTGGAAGAATTCATCCCTAAAAGTCATCATTTCCTAAAAATCATTTCCTAAAAATCATTTCCTAAAAATTATTTTGTAACTCAAAATACTTCCCAAATTTTTTCTATCGCGGTTTCTGCTGACGAAACTCGTTCTCGAAATGGGACGGAATTGACTGAACAATGGGATAATACCAGGCAGCTGTACTACCTGGTCGAATTCCGAAACAGTACTGCCAGATTGAGGGGAACCGAAGATTTTGAGAGGCCTCCAGCAAACGGGTTTTTTGAATGGCTACGTAAATTTCTATCGGCAGATGAAGAACATCATTAAAACGCTTCAAAACGCATCGGTTCCTCTACAAGAAAAAAGGGAAATAAATTCTAGCGAAGATGCTATCAAAATACACTCGATTATCCATCATCAATTGAACTCCCCGGTGTTCAATAGGATGATAAAGTATGCTTGGTACAGCTCGAAATCAATGCCTGAAAAAATGTCCTTCGAAAATGTTAACGAAGTTTGCTTCCCGTTAACATTAACCCGAGAGAGTTGCAAGTGTAACGGAGTAGCATTCATAAAATGTGCAAGGTGTAGACAAACACTATGTTTCGAGTTTTTCTACGATGAATATCACCCGAAAAGTTGTCCATGACTAACTAATCAATAAATCGCGACGATGGGAAAATGATAAAAAATGTGTCTTATTTTAAACCCTGTCCTTCCAAATTTTATTCAAAAAAATTTGAATGAATTGGAAAAATGTTTACGGATGTACTTCACAATGTTTTTAATAAATATAATTAAAAAAGAAAAAAAAAGTTTACCCAAAAGAGGTTTGAACCCGGGGCAGCGATTCCGCAGATTATCAATCCGCGCTCTTAACCACTCGGCTACCGCTGCCGTTGAAACGGTAAGCGTTTCAGCGAAACTGGCTCATCCGGCGAAAATTTTCAAAAAAAAATTAAATATCTCGAAAACTCCGGTCCACTACAGCGAAAGACGAAATAGGTGCCCAATTATTTTCGATTGACTATCGACTGTGTAAATTTCAAATCAATCGGCCATGTAGCGACCGTGTCCTCCCCTTGTCAGTACGTAAGTTATATCTATATATCCACGCCGTCCGCTCATGATGCGCTAGTAAGCGAAAATCTCGAGTGGGCCGAATTTTCGTTCGCGGCACGATGTTTATTACTACTACATTCGCATCCAGCCTTTCCGTGTACGTGAGCGTACGCACACCACTTCGAGCTGTACCGTGACGCGAGAGCGACCGAGTCAGGGGTATCCCCTCCACCACCGCTCGCCGCTCGAGGGGTTGTCGGTTTCAATCGCGTCTCCTGACTCCCCTAATGATTTTACGAAAAAAAAAGTGTAATAATCGATTGCATGTTTTTTTTTCTCTACAACTTTTGTTTAAACATTTTTTCCATACATACAACCGTTCTCAAGTGCTCAATCGCGGTTTCAACCCTTAAAAAGGGGTTTCCCGAAAACCCGAATGGAACAAAACTTTAAAAGCTCGATATTCGTGTTCGGGAGGTCAAAATCTATAGAATACGACCCCTCACTATGCCTCTACCCAAAACCGTGAACCGTCGAACTTTTTCTTGGACTACATGGAATAAAGGGGTTTGACCGTTGGGTTACGAATCGAGTGTGCGCGCGTGTGCGGGTGTGGGTCCGTGCGTGCCTCTGCCTCCTCCCCCCCCCCTCCATCGCGCGGAGTGCGTCCGTGCGTTTGTGTGTGCATCCCTGCGCGCGTGTGTATGTGTGTGTCTGGCGTCGTGGCTCGCGCTACGCACGGCCCGTGGGTAGAGTGGGGCCGAGCCGCCGCAATAAGCGCGAGTGAGAGAGAGAGACAGCGAGAGCACAACAGAGTCGAAAAAAGATAGGGCAAGCGGATAGATTGGAACGGAAGAGTCAATTTGTAGGATTGATTTCTAGAAATCTATAACACCTAGAATCATTCTAGAAATCCTGATTTCTAGAAATCTATAACACCTTCGTTATAATGTTCCGGTGATCTTCGAGCAAGTCGTCAGGATGGACCAATTTGTTTTTTCTATTTTAGGCCCAGCAGTTGCGGAATTAAGAGGGGCAGTGCTCTTTTTTAACTCCCGGCTGAAAACGGGAGTTATGTGTTTCGTCGTGAGCAACGTGAATTGGCGTTTCGTTGGAAATGCTTTACCTGCCAAACGGCTGATTTTCTTCTTACAAATTGATGTACATCGGTGTCGGAAGTCACAGAGAGGGTTTAGCTTTCATAATATTTACGATCAGATCTCAACTCGCGGAGATATTAAATGTAGAAATTTGAACGTTTTCGAACGTTTTTCTCAAATCGCAATTTTGATGGGTTCGACTGCATGAATCGCAGACTTCACGGCATCATCTGCTGTGACAGCGCGTGTGTAAGTGTAGTGGAACGTATCCGTGTGCTTTGCATCAAGGCTCTGGACGATATCGCTGAGTGCGAGAGAGACAGCGCGATTGGTCGATCGTTTTAACCTCGAAACAGAACTTTCAACGGAAATTTTTTTTTTTCTCGAGTGATTCAGAGTGAAAATTTTTTATTAATTGATTTCATGTATAAACGATATTTTTTTAAAGAGTGCATTTTTCATTTAACGTTCAATAATTGGTTAGTTAGCAGGATTGATCTACTGACGATTTTATCAAGCACGTCGAATTAATAATTCTGGATACTTGTATTCGGGCGTGAAATTGAGATGTATGTGAATGTGGAGGTTAGGTCGGATGACGTGGTTATGGCCGGTGATATTGTTTTATTTATGGTCGTCAACTGATGTCACGTACGAACGATATTGTTTAATGAGTTCATTCTTTTTTATTCAACGTATGATAATGTTATCAGGATTGTGAAAAACGTGAATATTGATGTTCAGCTGGACGATGTGGTTATGCCCAGTGATATTGTTTACCTCGGTGGAATTGGCAATTCGAAAGAAAAAAATTGTTGTCGGATTCAATTTTTTACTTTATCCTCCTACCGACAAAACTTTAGACACAGCGATTTGTCAGAATGCACAATATGTATATTTGTTTTCATTGTTTTTCCTATATGAGTCAGGTCCTTTTCGAAGCAGCATTCATTCAATGTTCACTCGCTTAAGACATATTCAAAACCTATAATGACTGGGAAGGACGAGCGGAATGCGCTGACATCTGGTCAAGGCTACGTCGAGCCGCGCTAGAAAACTGTACAATGCGCAGACATTTGGTCTAGGCTACATAGAGCCGCGCTGAACAATCACATGATGCGCTGACATTTCGCTGAGACTGTACTCAACTGCGCCCAAGGACAACCAGCATGTGCCGCAGCTAGTCGATACTTTCAAAGTCTTGTCTCATCAAATTTCTATACAGTGGTCACGTTTTCCGATATTGAATCGATAAACAATAGTACATTATGACACTAGTAGGAAAAATTGTTTTGTGACCTGGACGTCTTGTTCGAGCTAAATGATTCCAATCATTGGCGGACGTGAAAAAAATTATATCAAATTATCTTTAAAAAGTATGAAATAAAATAAATTTAAAAAATTTTAAAAAACTCCCGGCGGGAGTAAAAATCGAACACAAAAAAAATTAGAACGAAAAAAAAGTAATCTGATAGAAAGCATGAATAAAATTCATGAATCTAAAAAGAATACAACAAATTAATAAATTTAAAATGGAAAAAACAAATTAGTGAAATCAAAAGAATGAAATAAATAAATAAATTCAAAAAGGATGAAATAATTCAAGAAGTCATCTTAGTTTATTCGTAGTTTGAATTATGATCGTTTGTTTGTATGAGTTCAATTTTTTGAATCGTGGTAATTTTCTCAATGCCCTCAAATCAGTCGGGAGACGTCATTCATTAACCATAAATATGATATAGGATATAGATGTTTGACAGTGCAAAGAAGACGCCATTAGATAATTGAACATGAATACGATCTGGATTTAGATGTTCGACGATACGACAGAAAACATCTCCCGACTTATGTTTAATGAATGACGTCTCCCGACTGAGGGCAGTGAGAAAATTACCACGATTCAAAAACTCATACAAACGAACGATCATAATTCAAACTACGAATAAACTAAGATGACTTCTTGAATCATTTCATCCTTTTTGAATTTATTTATTTATTTCATTCTTTTAATTTCACTAATTTGTTTTTTCCATTTTAAATTTATTAATTTGTTGTATTCTTTTTAGATTCATAAATTTTATTCATGCTTTCTATCAGATTACTTTTTTTTCGTTCTAATTTTTTTGTGTTCGATTTTTACTCCAGCCGGGAGTTTTTAAAAATTTTTTAAATTTTTACTACTTTCGAAGGTTTCGAGGCGTGACGAGTCTTTATTCCTGAATTGAATTTATGTTGTCACGAGTGTTTTGAAACAAAATTTACCCGTCCGTTCAGATAAAATTATGACGCCTCAGTATCAAACATTTTTCCTTATAATTTGAGGCAAAAAAACACTAAAAACTTCATATCTCGAAAAGAGCTATTTTCGTTTTGGTCCCAATTTATTGTAATCTCTCCATGACTATTCTGAAGCTACTATATGAATTCCGTGATGGAACTCAGAAATTTACGGTACCCAGAAATTTGGGAATATTATGAAAAATCAGAAATACCCGTATTTCTGTATTCTGATTTTTCATAATATTCCTTAATATATGATAATAATTTGGGAATATTATTATGTATTCAATAATATTATAAAAAATGAGAAGTACAGAAATATGGGTATTTCTGATTCTTCATAATATTCCAAAATTATTATTATACAGGGTGTCCAATTTTAATCTTACATTCAACTTATCTCGAAGAATACTACTCCGATCGAAAATTACGTGAAACAAAAATTGAAGGGCCTAAAAGGGGACGTACAAAAAATTCATTTTTCGGTCGAAATTCCAAACTGGCGATTTTAAGGTGGCTAGAATGTTTTTTTTAAATCGAACCATACTTATTTCTTCGCATCAAGAATCTTGTCATGTCAAAACTGACAACTTTTGTGAAAAACTTTTTTCGATAAAATTCATAATTTCTAGGTTAGAACACAAATTTTCAATTGACTATTTTAGCGTTATCCAGAATGTACCACGAGAAGGTAAAGTCATTAACATCCCACGTGTAAGTGTAAGTGTAAGTGTAAGTGTAAGTGTAGGTGTAAGTGTAAGTGTAAGTGTAAGTGTAAGTGTAAGTGTAAGTGTAAGTGTAAGTGTAAGTGTAAGTGTAAGTGTAAGTGTAAGTGTAAGTGTAAGTGTAAGTGTAAGTGTAAGTGTAGGTGTAAGTGTAAGTGTAAGTGTAAGTGTAAGTGTAAGTGTAAGTGTAAGTGTAAGTGTAAGTGTAAGTGTAAGTGTAAGTGTAAGTGTAGGTGTAAGTGTAAGTGTAAGTGTAAGTGTAAGTGTAAGTGTAAGTGTAAGTGTAAGTGTAAGTGTAAGTGTAAGTGTAAGTGTAAGTGTAAGTGTAAGTGTAAGTGTAAGTGTAAGTGTAAGTGTAAGTGTAAGTGTAAGTGTAAGTGTAAGTGTAAGTGTAAGTGTAAGTGTAAGTGTAAGTGTAAGTGTAAGTGTAAGTGTAAGTGTAAGTGTAAGTGTAAGTGTAAGTGTAAGTGTAAGTGTAAGTGTAAGTGTAAGTGTAAGTGTAAGTGTAAGTGTAAGTGTAAGTGTAAGTGTAAGTGTAAGTGTAAGTGTAAGTGTAAGTGTAAGTGTAAGTGTAAGTGTAAGTGTAAGTGTAAGTGTAAGTGTAAGTGTAAGTGTAAGTGTAAGTGTAAGTGTAAGTGTAAGTGTAAGTGTAAGTGTAAGTGTAAGTGTAAGTGTAAGTGTAAGTGTAAGTGTAAGTGTAAGTGTAAGTGTAAGTGTAAGTGTAAGTGTAAGTGTAAGTGTAAGTGTAAGTGTAAGTGTAAGTGTAAGTGTAAGTGTAAGTGTAAGTGTAAGTGTAAGTGTAAGTGTAAGTGTAAGTGTAAGTGTAAGTGTAAGTGTAAGTGTAAGTGTAAGTGTAAGTGTAAGTGTAAGTGTAAGTGTAAGTGTAAGTGTAAGTGTAAGTGTAAGTGTAAGTGTAAGTGTAAGTGTAAGTGTAAGTGTAAGTGTAAGTGTAAGTGTAAGTGTAAGTGTAAGTGTAAGTGTAAGTGTAAGTGTAAGTGTAAGTGTAAGTGTAAGTGTAAGTGTAAGTGTAAGTGTAAGTGTAAGTGTAAGTGTAAGTGTAAGTGTAAGTGTAAGTGTAAGTGTAAGTGTAAATGTAAGTGTAAGTGTAAGTGTAAGTGTAAGTGTAAGTGTAAGTGTAAGTGTGAGTGTAAGAGTAAGTGTAAGTGTAAGTGTAAGTGTAAGTGTAAGTGTAAGTGTAAGTGTAAGTGTAAGTGTAAGTGTAAGTGTAAGTGTAAGTGTAAGTGTAAGTGTAAGTGTAAGTGTAAGTGTAAGTGTATGTGTAAGTGTAAGTGTAAGTGTAAGTGTAAGTGTAAGTGTAAGTGTAAGTGTAAGTGTAAGTGTAAGTGTAAGTGTAAGTGTAAGTGTAAGTGTAAGTGTAAGTGTAAGTGTAAGTGTAAGTGTAAGTGTAAGTGTAAGTGTAAGTGTGAGTGTAAGTGTAAGTGTAAGTGTAAGTGTAAGTGTAAGTGTAAGTGTGAGTGTAAGTGTAAGTGTAAGTGTAAGTGTAAGTGTAAGTGTAAGTGTAAGTGTAAGTAGAAGTGTAAGTGTAAGTGTAAGTGTAAGTGTAAGTGTAAGTGTAAGTGTAGCAGTGTAGTACTTGATGACCCATATGTGCCTGAATTTTTTCAGATTTTTTTCTCCATTATTTCGGCTGTAGTGATTAAGGGCATTTCGTGACATTTCCGTTTTTTTTTTCAATTCAACTTCATAGTATTATATCGCAAAATTAAAATTACACATAGAACGCAGTTCTATGTGAAATTCTCTCAACTTTCTGAAAAAAATATTCATTTCCAGTTTTGACTAACACAAAGTTCTCAAAATCGAGCTTCAATGATAAAAGGCTATTTTTCGGCCATTGCGCTTGTCTGAATTTTTATTTTCAATATTTTTTTCAGAAAGCTGAGAAAATTTCCCATATAGTACGTCAAATTCACGTTGAGATTTCTGTAAAAACTGCTAGAATCGATGAAAGTTTAAAATTTCAATGATAAACCAAATCATACTTTCTCCATTCAAAATGTATAAATTCTTTTCCAATCCTCATGAGCTATCGATCATTTGAGATTTTCGTCTTTTACATTGAAATGCAATGTCTTCAGTCCTCCCAATATCCTGCAGAGAAAGAAAGTTATACGATCATTTATACAATGAAATTTAAGTTAGGCCTTAACATTTCTTGAAAATATTCCTTTAATTGCAAAATAGTTTTTATTCGTCTTTAAAAACTTGAACAATAGAAAAATTCGAAGAATTCGACACAGGCCTCACAATAGCGGAACCTAAGTTATTAGTAATTGTCGTAATGTTGTGAATTGATCGGGTCCCTTTGATCGATTTCGAGTGAGATGCTCGTTCTTCTAACGTTGGCTATAATTTAAAATATTTCGTCCTCTCAACGAACACAACGTCGATATTTGGCAGACTTCTATATTCCCTCTCAAACCAATGCGCCAATTACTAATAACTTAGGTTTTCACATTTTAACTCAGGAAATTGTCTCAGCTTTCTGAAAAAAATATTGAAAAGAAAATTCAGACATGCGCAATGGCCGAAAAATAGCTTTTTATCATTAAAGCTCGATTTTGAGAGCTTTGTGTTAGTCCAAACTGAAAATTAATATTTTTTTCAGAAAGTTGAAAAAATTTCACATAGAAATGCATTCTAAGTGTAATTTTAATTTGGCGATATAATTCTATGAACTTGAATTGAAAAAAAAAACAAACGGAAATGTCACGAAATGCCCTTAATTACTACAGCCGAAATAATAAAGGAAAAAATCTGAAAAAATTCAGGCACATATGGGTCATCAAGTACTACTGTTGAGTAATCAGAGGTTTTGCGGTCCAACCGGAGGGTCTAGGATTAGAGCGGTTCGGGGCGGGGAGAACAAACTTTTCAACTCGATAGACGCTGCGATGCCGATTTATTTGAGAGACCGTTACAATGAGATGCGAAAGGTATCGCGGTCAGAGGATAACTGCCCTCGCAAGGGCAAAAGCCCGTGCCGTCGACGATAACGGTTGGCGCCAGAAATATACGTAACGAGACCGGTACAAGTGCGAGACTCGGTTTCACACCAACAAGCCCCCGTTTGTTGACCTCGCGAAATTCGGAGCGACGCTCAACCCCAAGCGTACCGACGTTCGACGCGTTGCCGGAACAACTGCATCCCAAAAAAATTTTTGAAGAATCTGAGGGGGGGAGGCCCGGACCGATGCCTATAGTTTATGGTTCTCTTCATATATATAATAAAAATAATACTAACAAAGTGAAATAAAATTCGTGAGAATGAGCCCGCGAGCCCATATCTCTCGTCAATAAAAATCGAAATCCACCAAGCGGATCCAAATAAGTAAATTACCAACTTACGCGGATTGCGCGGTATAAAAAATTACGGCAGGAGGCAAGGCTATCACCAATCACTATCAACCATAATTCAATCAATAAAAAAGGCAGAAGGCAAGGCTATCACCAGCCACTGTCCACCATAAAGATTTAATCTGGCGTATAGTGAATATCGCGAAAAAATAAACTATTCGACGGAAAGCGCCGACAGTTCCGATATCGACGTGACGTGGAAAAAATCCGTTATCCGTTCTATACCGTGCCAACAATATCAAGAACAACTTCACCGACGGGATCCCAGTCAGGAAGGGACCCTATGGTGCTCATTTTACACAAACTCGAAGGTATCGAGACGTCCATACGCACCTTGGGAACTGAAAATGAAAAAAGAGCCGAGGAAATAGGACGAATTCAGAAGCATCTGGGAGCGGAACTCGTCACGGAAGACGAAAAAAAAGAAAAAAAAACGAAACGCGTATCACGGTCCCGACCGCGAACACCCGGAAGCTCGGACGATGATTCGACGGATAAGCACCTCGATCGAAACAGCGGCCCGCTAAATCCGCTGACCGGAGAGATCTCGAAGGCTAAGGAAATCATCAATATCGTGCGCAACTTGCGGAGATACGACGACGTTGGGGTTGAAGAATTCATGAAATCAGTGAAGCGCGCGAAAGAACAATGCCGCGAACCCAAACGATTACTCGGCCTAATAATTAATAGAAAAAATTACCGAACAGGCTGAACGTGCTATACGGTTCACCGAAACCAACGAATATAACGACTTATACCAAGCATTGCGAGCGAACATCACCAGTGCATCGTCATATGAATTAGCGGGCAACAGACTTGCGGACGTGAGACAGCGCGGTGGTGAAAACGTTCAGGCTTACTCTCAAAGATTCCGAGAAAAGTTGAACGAACTTAAATATTCCATCCAGAGCGGAGTGAGATCGACAGAACGACGTATCACTATCAGAATGGAAAAACGCAATGCAGTCAAAACTTATGTGATGGGACTGCGCGACGACATCGGGATCCAAGTGCGCAGCTCGAAACCCGCTGACTTGAACGACGCACATTCAGACGCTATGGAAGTCGAGATGTGGATGAAAAAAAAAATTTTTAAAATTTTAAAAACTCCCGGCTGGAGTAAAAATCGAACACAAAAAAAATTAGAACGAAAAAGAGTAATCCGATAGAAAGCATGAATAAAATTCATGAATCTAAAAAGAATACAACAAATTAATAAATTTTAAATAGACAAAACAAATGAGTGAAATTAAAAGAATGAAATAAATAAATAAATTCAAAAAGGATGAAATAATTCAAGAAGTCACCTTAGTTTATTCATAGTTTGAATTATGATCGTTCGTTTGTATGAGTTAAATTTTTTGAATCGTGGTAATTTCCTCACTGCCCTCAATTCAGTCGGGAGACGTCATTCATTAAACATAAGTCGGGGGACGTTTTCTTTCGTATCGTCGAACATCTCAATCGAGATCGTCAAATATCTATATCCTATATCATATTTATGTTTAATGAATGACGTCTCCCGACTGAATTGAGGGCAGTGAGGAAATGACCACGATTCAAAAAATTAAACTCATACAAACGAACGATCATAATTCAAACTCAAAATAAACTAAGGTGACTTGAATTATTTCATCCTTTTTGAATTTATTTATTTATTTTATTCTTTTTATTTCACTAATTTGTTTTTCCCATTTTGAATTTATTAATTTGTTGTATTCTTTTTAGATTCATGAATTTTATTCATGCTTTCTGTCGGATTACTTTTTTTTCGTTCTAATTTTTTTTGTGTTCGATTTTTACTGCAGCCGGGAGTTTAAAAATTTTTTTAATTTATTTTATTCCATACTTTTTAAAGATAATTCGATATAATTTTCTCCACGTCCGCCAATGATTGAAATCATTTAGCTCGAACCAGACGTCCACGTTACAAAACAGTTTTCCGACTAGTGCCATAACGTACTATTGTTTATCGATTCAATATCGTAAAACGTGACCACTGTATGGAAATTTGATGGGACAAGACTTTGAAAGTATCGGCTAGCTGCGGCACATGCTGGTTGTCCTTGGGCGCAGTTGAGTACAGTCTCAGCGAAACGTCAGCGCATTATGTGATTGTTCAGCGCGGCTCCATGTAGCCATGACAAATTGTCAGCCCATCGTGGAGTCTTGGGGGCGGCTTAATACCCAGTGAACACAATTATGTAAATCTGATGTCAGAATGACGTCATGCCACGTCATGATTTACGTAAGATGTAAGTCATATATGAGTCATATATGACTCACAATTTCCCACTTCCTGACGTAAGATTTTTACGTAAGATAGATGACGTAAATATGACCTCTGATTGACATCATTATGACTTAACTGGCGTCAGAATGACATAACTCTGATGTCATAGGAAAGTAAAGATGCTACCGGATGCTTACAAAAATATGACTCCCAGCTGACTTACTTGTCATTTAGTTGACGTCACATATGACATAAATTTGAGGTAATATATTGATGTAAAGTTGGGTCCAAACGATTACATAACTGTGACGTCTTGATGACATGATTATAAAATACCTGAAGTTTTGATGACATAACTCTGATGTCATGGTGATAAGAAGAATTATTAAATGCTTACAATAATGTGATATTTAACTGGCATAAGAAATAATTCACATTATTAGAAAAATTACTTACAATTCGTAGTTGGAAAATTATGAATTAAAAAATTAAACTTTCTGTTTAATCCGAAATGAAAAAAAAATTTTAATAATTTGAATTTGATTCGGTATTTGTAAAACCTTGTGACTCTAAAGAATTAAATATTTATTTAGTAAAAAAGCGTATTTATCCAGAATTGATAACTATTACAACAGACCTTGTAAAGTCAAAATGTTTATGTTTTCCAATTGTGAATAGTGATTATTTTGTTACCGTACCTTCATTGCAATACAACAATTAATTTTGCAATTGATATATACATTTTATTTATAATAATCCTGATCTGTTTAATGTTAAAAATATATTTAATGTTTGCATTTAAGGAGAATTCGCGGTATAAGTGAAATTTAGACACAAAATATAAAAGTAAAAATTAAGAACGTCATACCCGAAATTTCACTAATCGATTATTAAATCGATACATAATACAACTAATACATAAATAAGGGCATTGTGTATTTTCATACAGTCGTGACATTAATATTATGTCAGTTGTATATAAGAGAATGACCCGAAGCTGATGCTTGAATATGACGTTCATCGTACATCAATTTTACGTAAAAATATGAGCTGTTTCTTACGTAAGCAAATGACGGTATTATGATACCACTTTGACGTCAGAATATGACTTGTAATTTATGTAAATTTATGATTTATTTCTTACGTAAATAGTATATAAATTAATGACTTTGATGTGACGTCACAGTATGATAGAAATAGGATATAATATTTACGTAATATTTGAGTCACAATTATGACGTCATATAAAAGTCAAATTTTAGGTCAGTACTATGTCATAATGATGTCATACTATATGACATCACATCAAAGTCATTAATAAAGTCATTTTTATGTCATATCTATGTAAAAATTCTATGACCTCTGTGTGACCTATCTATGACGTCATATGGAGGTCACGTGTTCACTGGGTAGAGCCTTAACCAAATCTCAGTGCATTATGGAGATTTCAAGCGCGGCTCTATGTAGCCTAGACCAAATTTCTGCGCATTGTACAGTTTTCAAGCGCGGCTCGACGTAGCCTCGACCAGATATAAGCGCATTCCGCTGGTCCTTCCCAGTCATTATAAGTTTTGAATATGTCTTAAGCGAGTAAACGTTGAACGAATGCTGCTTTGACGAGTAAACGTTGAATGAATGCTGCTTCGACGAGTGAACGTTGAACGAATGCTGCTTTGAAAAGGACCTGACGCATAGAGGAAAAACAATGAAAACAAATATACATATTGTGCATTCTGACAAATCGCTTTGTCTAAAGTTTTGTCGGTTGGAGGATAAAGTAAAAAATTGAATCCGACATCAATTTTTTTCTTTTAAATTGCCAATTCCACCGAGGTAAACAATATCACTGGGCATAACCACATCGTCCAGCTGAACATCCATATTCACGTTTTTCACGATCCTGATAACATTATCATACGTTGAATAAAAAAGAATGAACTCATTAAACAATATCGTTCGTACGTTAAATCAGTTGATGGCCATAAATAAAACAATATCACCGGGCATAACCACGTTATCCTACCTAACCTCCACATTCACATACATCTCAATTTCACGCTCGAATACAAGTGTCCAGAATTATTAATTCGACGTGCTTGATAAAATCGTTAGTAGATCAATCCTGCTAACTAACTAGTTATTGAAAATGCACTTTTTAAAAAAATATCGTTCATACGTGAAATTAATTGATAAAAAGTCTTCACTCTGAATCACTCGAAAAAAAAAAAATTTCTGTTGAAAGTTCTGTTTCGAGGTTAAAACGATCGACCAATAGCGCTGTCTTTCTCGCACTCAGCAATATCGTCCATAGCCTTGATGCAAAGCACACGGATACGTTCCACTACACTTACACACAGGCTGTCACAGCAGGCGATGCCGTGAAGTCTGCCATTCATGCAGTCGAACCCATCAAAATTGCGATTTGAGAAAAACGTTCGAAAACGTTCAAATTTCTACATTTAATATCTCCGCGAGTTGAGATCTGATCATAAATATTATGGAAGCTAATCCCTCTCTGTGACTTCCGACACCGATGTACATCAATTTGTAAGAAGAAAATCAGCCGTTTGGCCGGTAAAACATTTCCAACAAAACGCCACTTCACGTTGGTCACGACGAAACACATAACTCCCGTTTTCAGCCGGGAGTTAAAAATATGCTCCACCGTTCTGCGAGCGCCACGCGAGCTTCGTTGATAATTTTTTTATATGATAAACAAAATGAAAAAAATTTTTTTTCACTTTTCAAGGCTGCTATTTTTTCGGAAAATTTATTGCCCGACTAAAAATGATCAGAATCGATGCACAAACTCAACACAAAAGTTACCTGGTAGCGCTGACTGCATTAAAATTTTTTTTGGAATTGTTATAAACAAATTAGTGAACAAAAATCATATTTTCCCTATTCGCGTTGATAAAATACTTCGAACACATATTTTCCGAAAGAGATAGGTGTAGAAGGATGTTTATTCGGAATTCGAAGAAATTGAACATGAATTATCAATAGCTTATAACAATTTAATCAACAAATTACTAATCCGGCCATTTTCCAATAAAAATATTCCGTTTTTTCAGCCGAATCCCGTGCTAGTATCGCCACAAAGCTCCTCCTAATTGATAATGTATTATTAGAAAACAATTATACTTTGTTTAAACAAATTTCATAAACAGATCGATCATTCGACTTTTCTTCTGAAGATAAGTTTCGTTTTTCCTTCCAAACCAGTTGTGAATCTTTCACTTATGATCCTATATTATAGATATTGTTATTTTTAATAACAATCACTAATTATTTAAACAGGTTCAATAAACAAATGCATATTTCCGTCATTTTTCGGTAGATAAATTTCGTTTCTTCGGCCGAACAACTTGCATTTTACTTGCAATTATTATTGCAACAATTTGCAATAATAATTGTACATTATTTGAACAAATTCAATTAAGAAATACATTGTATGACCATTTTTCAATATGTACGTTTTGATTCACCATAGATATAGTGCTTTCTCAAAACAGGCATTCATTATTAAAACAAATTCGAAGAAATATACATGATTTGACTAGTATCCAGCATATCTGTTCGGTTCATCTTGCAGAATAAACCACAGTTCTGTCAATAGCTGTCATTTTGGTGTTCACCATTCCTAAGTGATTCTTTGCGTAATTCCATATTCGTTGCTGTATTCGTTGTTCGTGATTCTTTTGTTTTCTGCTCATTATTTGTTTCTTCTGCGTTGCTATTAGCACTTTTGCACTCTCATGAAGCTCAGTGAATTGTCACCAGCATTCGGTGTTCACCATTCCTGAGTGATTCTTTGTGTAATTCATTATTCGTTGCTGTATTCGTTGTTCGTGATTTTTTTGTTTTCTGATCATCATTTGTTTTTTATGCGTAGCTGTTAGCACATTCGCACTCACATAAGGCTCAGTGATTTGTCATTAGCATTCAGTGTTTACCATTCCCAAGTGATTATTTGTGTTATTCATTATTCGTTGCTGTACTCGTTGTTCGTGATTCATTCGATTTCTGATCATAATTTCTTTCTCCTGTGTAGCTATTAGGACATTTGTACTCTCATAAAGCTCAGGGATTTGTCACCAGCATTCAGTGTTCACCATTCCCAAGGGATTTTTTGTGGAATTTGTTATTCATGCATAATTTATTCTATATATAGGACAATCATGGAATCTGTTGAAATAAAAAATAGAGAACTAGTTGATGTTTTGTTAGGTTCGAGTTCCAAAACTGAAGAGTTGTTAGTCAATCATTTGAAGGACAAGTATGACCTTTCTCTGACTTTAGTTCGAGACAAAATCGTAAAATAATTCTTACCACCTTTCCGTAAAAGATGGAGATCTTCTGGTTTTAAGGAGAATGCCTTTGTCCACAAAAACAAACAGTAATTGCAAGCTACCTTTTCAATTCCTCAAGCACCTACTTCTCGTCCCCGAAAAACAAAGAGCTTTGGAGAATGTTCGGAAAAAACAAAGATCGGAAGAGTTGAATCGTTGAAGCAAAACGTGACGAAAGATGGTGTTGATGTACTGCAATGCATGCATACTTTCGACTAATACACCGCGAACGACATATTGAGAAAAGGTATTCTGAACATATGAAGAAGCATGATATCAGATCCATCAGGCGTAGAAATGGCATCACCACAAGAAAAAAAATTGATACCGTTCTCTGATGATGAAGCAATCGCGCTTTTCATTGATTTAAACTTAACTAAGAGGACATATGAACTCCTTAGAAAACTTTTCAAGGAGAAGAATGCCGACATCCTTCCACCATACAAAGCGATCACGAATGCTAAAGAACAATGCTATCCACTCAAGTCGGCAATGGAGATCTGCGATAGAGGTGCTACAGTAAAACTTCAACAATTACTCGATCACACCGCTAAACGAGTATTGAAGATTGAAGACATCGAACCACCTCAGGAGACGAGAAGATTGAAAATGAAAGTAAAGTACGGTTGCAATGGCACTTCTGGAGTAGATACATACCAGCACAAATCAAAAAGTCCAATAAATTTAACTTCAAGTAGGTTTTTGATGTCAATGGTACCGCTTTCCATTACAGTAGATAAATTAACAACAGTCTGGAAGAATCCACGACCATCTCCTCCAAACTCGTGTCTTGATATTTTATTCCATTATGACCAGGAGACGAAGGACAACATTTTAACTGAGATTGAGAATATTAAGAAGCAAATCAAGGGACTGAAGTCTGGGAAAATCATATCGAATGAAATCACTCATTTCGTCGAATATGAACTTATTTGCACCATGATTGATGGAAAAGTTCGCCAAGTCATCACTCAAACGTCTTCTTGCTCTAATTGCACTGTTTGTGGAGCAAAGCCTTCAGAAATGAACCACTTGCTCGAGACTCGTTCAAGCCAAGGAAGAAAATCTGGATGCATTTCAGTATGGATTGCAAACATTACATGCATGGATTCGATTTATGGAAACCACTCTCCACATCTCTTACCGATTAACCTTCAAGCAGTGGGCATGTAAAACGATAGAGCACAAAAAAATCGCCGAGGAAAAAAAAGACATATTCAGAATGAAATTCGCAAACCCCTTGGCTTAATCGTAGACATGGTCAAACACGGTACTGGCTCCACAAATGATGGGAACACGGCTCGGAAGTTTTCCGAAAAGTATGAGAAGGTGAGTGAGATTACTGGCATCGAAATGAAATTATTGAAAAACTTGTACATCATATTACAAGTCCTAGCATGCGGCAAAGCCATCCATACTGGACGCTTCTAGGAGTTTGCCACTGAGACTGCGGAGCTTTATGTAGCAAAATGCAGCTGGTATTTCATGCCTGCATCTATGCACTAGAATAATTGACTCTTTTGTTGTACCAATTGGTCACTTATCGGAAAAAGCTCAAGATCATTTTTAGTCAGGCAATAAATTTTTCAAAAAAATGGCTGCCTTGAAAAGTGAAAAATAAAAAAATTTTCATTTTGTTTATCATATAAAAAAATTATCAACAAAGTTAGAAACGAGATCGGACCGTGAGTCAATGCGCAATTTCATACAATTTTATTTAAAAAGAAAAAAATGCAAATCGAATAAGCGGTTTGGGCTGAAAGTTGATTTGTCCAAATACACTTTTTTTGCCCCACACGTTGGTACGACAAAACACGTAACTTTCGTTTTCAGCCGGGAGTTAAAAACTAATTACATACTATTCAAGTAGTACAACTTGGATGGTGAAGTGAAATGAAGAATGTTTAATCTATTTTGCTTTCTCATAGGGGAAGCTTTGTTTTGGTGAAAATGTTTTTTTCGAGATGTTCATGAAAACGTCTTCATAATGTCCCATAACATCTTAAAATTTCATTCAGAAAAATCGTCCTGATGTATGTGTGTGTGTGCGTGTGTGTATGTATGTATGTATGTGTGTGTTGTAGCGAGCACTCGCTACGAGCGTAACTTGTACGTGACCTGGGGGTTTCACCAGTACCGCTAGTGCCCTCCAGGGCGCGCGCCAGTTGGGAGTAGGGATTTTCCGGCCGCGAATGCGGACGCCGGCGGGACTGGTGGACTCGGGCCGGTGCTGCAAGCGTCGCTCGAGAATGAGCCATTGAATGGTATCCTCATCGTTTCGTTGAATTGAGAGCGGCAGCTCGCCATTGTTTTATTTCGTAGAGCGGAAGCTCATCATTGTTTTATTTGTGTCATCTCGTCTATTACTTCGTGCATCATAATCATAATTGACTCGTCTTACCATCAATTATACTCAGTGAAGACACCGTCCATCGATATCAATCTCAGCGAAGACACATCGAGCGTCGCTTCAATTACATTGTGCTATCCACGTCCTAGGTGATGCGCCATTGCTGCCAGAGATACTACAGTCAGCGTCTTTTCACCTACGACGTCATTACGAATCGAAGATTGATACGAAATTCGTGTTAACAATAATTTACCGATCAACATTATTACATCTACACCAATCGTGGAAATATCAGCACCGCTATCACGTTTATCGTGATTGCCATGGAGGACGCCATCGTCGAAGTACGCCAGGCGGCCATCTTCTCAAATCTCGCCGAACGGCCATTGCACGAAAAGATCGATCGGTCTATGACTGTGTCGTGAATCTTCAGTCGACCGGCGTACATCTTCATCCGTCTCGTTCAAGGACCACGCTATGATAAAGTGAGCGTAAGCCTCCGTAGTATAGTGACTCCGGTGGTATGATCGAATGAAACTCGTATATATTGCGTCGTCCGTTCTTTTTATTATTATTTTCTACGTTGTTTCTGTAAACACTGCCTCGCGTCGGCCTACGTGCTTCCGGATCAGTCGTATCGTCATTTGATTCTTTATGATCGTTAGCGTGCGTTCGTGCGTTCATTACAATAATATAATACTTCTTCATACCAGATCTTTCTACATCGATTATTGTTTTTTTTTCTTTGAAATATAAATATAATACGTTCTCTGGATCGCTTTCGTTGCTCTTCGAACCGCAGCGCCGGTCGCCCTTCCTCGAAGCTTCCCCTTCCGTTATTTCTTTCCGATAATTATTTAATGTAAAAAAAATAAAAATTTTACAATTGGCGCCCAACGTGGGGCCCGAGGTCGTGGATTCAATTATACAGTGCACTTCGGTTCGATCCAAACGATTGCGATCACACTTAATGGTGAAATATTTGATCATTTCTCTTCATGCCAGCAAGACACACCCCTCCAGCGACACGATCCGCGCGGCATCGAAGTAATCCGTCGACACCTGTGTCGTTTAAAGTTAAACGGGTCCGAGTGCCCAGCGCGCGTCGTTCTTGAACTCGTGTTAGAAATATTAATTTGAACCATTCCGCAGATATGGCGGAACCATCGGATTTGGATGAGCAGCGGGTGCAATTGCTTTTGGATGAAGAGCGATTGAACCAGCAGCGGAAGGAATTAGAAAAAAAGCGGAGCGAGGTCCAGCCGGTCACGAACGTGGCTATGGTTGACGAATTACACCGTATTTGAGCCCAATTAGCGGCCCAGCAGGCGGAACTTGATGCGCTAAAAGCAAATGGCACAGGGACACGCCCACGTGTGCCACGTCAGAACGGTAATCCTCTACCGCCGCTACAACCTGAAGGTCAGAATGTCTTGCTAGATGGGCTCATTCGCGGATTTCAGTCTATCAAACTTGACATACGTCTCCCGACTTTCGAGAGTGATATAAAATCTCATCCCCGGGATTTTCTTGATCATTTAGAGAAATATTTCCTCGTTAAACAAGTTCATGATGATAATATTAAAATGTTGATTCTTGAGAGTGCGTTCGAGGGTCGTGCCAAGATATGGTTTGATGCCAATCGACATCTCTGCGCCACATATAACAACGTTAAAACCTTGTTTTTGAACGAATTTTTCTCGGTTCCCGTGTACGCGTTAGAATCAAGAGCCTTTGGTCGACCCGTCGCTTCGAATATTCACACGGGTCCCTACAAACGTTTTTTTGGCAGCAAGTCACCGAGGCCAGACACTTTATTCCCGCCCTCGAAACGTATGAAGTAAATTACACCGTAGTGCAGCAACTCCCGAATCGCGTTCGAGAATCCTTGGTCACCATTGATTTTACCGACACCAGCGCCATATCTCATGCGCTGGGGCAGCTGGATATGGTCAGCGAGGAGCGCGAGCGCATGCGAAAAAATCAAACCCACGCCGGGAACACTTACGGAGCTGTTAATTCCCCAAATACCCCTCGTTATAATCACGATGTCACCAATGGTTCTCCCGTAAATAATCGCTTCAATCAACAATCACGAAAACCAGGTCCGCCGAATTCATATGGGGGCCCGGTACGGCCTTCGCCAAATGATCGGTCGGCTCGCGCCAACGTCGGTTCGTTCTCAGCCCCTGACGGAGCTGATCAATCCGCGTTATACGCCGCGGAATTTGATGATGCCTCTGCCATGATGCCTCCACGTTTCTCGATACCTCCACCGCCGATCCGGTCGGATGAAAATGAAAATCGTAGGGACCATTTAAACTAACGATGGGCGCGTTGAGTACAGGTCCGCCAATGCCCCAGTATCCGTTCGATGCATTTGAGGATCTAGTCAGAGAAGTTACCGATCCACCGGACCAAAGTGAAGAGCTAGTGAGATGTCGTACCTGTCCGCAACTGCGAATCAGCGTATTTGGAATACCCCTCAACGCTTTCATAGACTCAGGTAGCCAGGTCACTTGCGTTTCCGATAGTTATTACGAATACATAAAAAAATATTTCAAGATGGTCGAACTCTCGGTGTCGAATATGGTGGTCACGGTGCTATCGGTAAGAAAAAGACGAGGGTCGTTAAACAAGTTTTTCTGGAGACGGTTTACGGACGCAAATCATCAGCTGACCGCGACGTTTTTGATCGTCCCATATTTACCTTCTCGAATGATTCTCGGAAACGATTGGCTACATGAAAAAAAGCAGTTCTCGTCTACAAGACTTTGACCTTCAGTATCGGGAATTATATCGTCTCTAGCGAGTTAATTTCTTTCGGTAGTCCGTGTTCGGAAAGAGTCGTCACCTCTCGTGAAGATGATACTACGTACATACAAGTGGTTTCGGTTGCCAAACCATGTGTGGCGATGAGTGCTTGTCGAAGTCAAGTCCGATCGTCCGGCGTCAATCGTCGGGTCGATACCGTTAATATATCGTCAGAAGGCATTTCAAACCTCGACGTGGTCGCTTCGTCGGATCATATGATCCCGGAACCCGGCAATCCGCCTGATGGCTCGTTCGTGAATCTGGTTCAGTCATCAATTGATGTTGGTCGGTCGTTGACTGATCTGTCGCTCTCGCCCCCGAAACACTCCCCGCCCGATGGGTTTCTTGACTCGTTAGAAGCAGAGGGTACGAATACAAAATCGGTTGAAACGAGCTTCGCAATCGACTCCCTTGCTGAGGATGTCATTGATGCCTTACCCGCCACCGAACTGGATGAAGTCGATGTAGACGATGGGCTCGAAGCCTACTGATTATGCCGTCTTTATACCGATGGTGACAACGAAAATTTTTATCAGGACGTTCAGAACCTTGTGCGGTCAATCTCGACGCTGTCCAATGAACAGCAGATCGCGCTGAATAATCTTCTCAACAAATTTCAAAAACTTTTTACGGTCCAAATGACCCCCGCCGGAACCTACGAACATCGAATCACCTTTACTACGCCGAAAACTGTCGTTCGTCGGTGGTACCCAGTACCGCATGCTCTAAGAGAGGCGGTAGAGTCCGAACTCGATGAGATGCTGTGGCATGGTGTGATCGAAAGATCAGACAGTCCCTATTGCAGCCCTTTGCGCATCGTAAAAAAAAAAGATGGGAGACTACGGATCTGCTTAGATGCGCGATTTATCAATCAGGTCATCGACGCGGACAACGAATCGCCTCCACTCATTAGCGACCTCATCCAACGGTATTATGGAGTTCAATTCATGTCGACATCCGACCTTGCTAATGGCTATTGGCAGATCGCGCTTGAGAAGTCTTCTCGCCCTTACACAGCTTTTTCGTACGGGTCTACGGTGTATTAGTTTTGTCGGATACCGTTCGGAATCCAGACGGCCGGCAGCGGTTTTATACGTGCGGTCAGTCAAGTCTTTGACCGACAGTTCGACCTGTTTCTCACCGTTTATATCGATGATTTACTCATCACATCGAAATCATTCGCTCAACACCTCGACCATCTGGATACCGTTCTAACACGATTACAGAATCATAATTTTACCCTGCGTCTTGATAAATCACGGTTCTGCCGACAATCGGTTGAATTCTTAGGCTATGAACTGTCGTTGGAAGGAATCCGCCCGCTATCCGGTAAACTACGGATTGTCGAGGATTTCGTCACCCTACAGAACCGAAAACAATTACAACAGTTTCTGGGACTCTGCAATTATTACCGGCAATTAAGCATCCGGCATTCGAATTATGTGGATCCGTTTCGATCCCTGTTGCCAAGTAATAAGGACTGGTTGTGGTTAGCGGAGCATGATGTGGCTTTTGAAAATCTTAAACAGAATTTCGTCAAGTCGATTCAATTGCGCCACATTATTCCTGGGCGTCGTTTCCAACTTCAAACGGATGCGTCCGATCTCGGAATTAGCCGTGTATTGTTTCAAACCAATGACGCTGGCGAACGATGCGTCATTACACTCGTTAGCCGTTGTCTGAATTCGGCCGAGATGAATTATGGGACAACTGAAAAAGAATTATTGGCTATTGTCTATTCTGTTCTGCAATGCCATACTTACCTCATGGGCCGATCCTTTGAGATTATCACCGATTATAAGGGTCTCAGTTTTTCAAATTCGACTCAGTATCACACGGCGCGTTTGGTGCGGTGGTGTTTGATCTTGTCCCGATATACCTTTACCATCACATATTGTACTAGCAAAGAAAACGTTGTTGCGGATTTCTTCAGCCGCAATCCGGCTGGAAGGTTTGAAGGTGAGGAACCCGGTTCCATGATGATATCGGCCATTCTGCGTCACTTACCTTTAAATCTCACAGTAGGACCCTCTACGGTTGCTGTCCTCAGCCTCGCAAAGCAATTGGAGCAGCTCCCATCGGAGCTTCGAGCTGATTTTCTCGCCATCCGTCATCTGCAGTCACGGGACGCGACCATTCAAAAAATTATCGTCAGAGTCGAAAGTGGCGAATTAGCTGATTTGTATACCATTCATAATGGGATTCTATTTCGTTTTTATCATGCGACAGTTCGCTGGGTACTCTCGGTACCTACTGAATTATCCCCTCGGATCATTGAGTACTGTCATCGGAAATCGGGCCACCCGGGCACCACTAAGACCCTTGCCTACATTCGACAATATTTCCATTGGGATCGTATGTCCCAACATCTCAAGGCGTTCGTACGCTCGTGTGATCTATGTCAGAGGGTCAAACCCGTCAACGTGTCAATGGAAGGTGAATTTCAAATGGTAAATGCGAGGAAGCCTGGAGAATTGCTCACGGTGGATTTTTATGGACCGCTCCCGGGGTCCCGCGGGGGAGTCCAATACCTATTTGTTGTGCTTGATGCGTTCTCCGAGCATGTGCAGCTCTATCCCATCAAACGAGCCACGACGCATGTGGTACTTAAAAAAATCTTCGAGAACTATATTCCCGAATTAGGTAAACCCGTCTTCATATTGGCTGATAATGGATCCCAATTCTCGTCTCCCAAATGGAGAGATTCCTTGGAGAGAAATGGGATTAAGGTGCGTTTCTGCTCCATCCGACATCCCCAAAGCAACCCGACCGAGCGGGTCATGCGAGAACTTGGCCGACTTTTTTGCACGTTATGCCACGACGCCCACGCTAGCTTGGCCCGATACGTCCCACGTATAGAATCCTTATTAAACGTTACGACCCACTTGAGCACTGGTTTCACCCCGCATGAATTACAGTTTGGTCAACGACCCAATGATGTGATCGATACACTCAGTCCTTTTCCACCGAGTGAAGGGCCAACCCACGAAGAAAAAATAGTCCTCGCCAACGAACGACTCCGACTTAGTTTCGATACTCGATGTCGGGCACAAGGAAAGGCGCCGGCCATAACTCTTAAGGTAGGCGATCTCTTTTTATTGAGGGTCCCCTATCCGTCGAACGCACTTCAACAAGTAACATCAAAATTTGTTCATCTTTATTACGGGCCATACCTCATTTCCCAGGTTTTTGGACCTAACGCCTTTCAGCTCGTCGAGCGAGATAACCGAAATATTATTAAAGGAGTCTATAATAAACTTAGCCTCCGCGCATATCATGAGCCCATCTAGTGTGTCATTCTTGCTCTTTCTTGTCCGGTTCCGGATGCCGTCTTGGCCTCGCTTCGTGACGCGTGGTGATTGTAATTGTGGTATGACATTCGTGAATCATTTGTGTACGATTTCCTCGATCTGCCGATAGTACGATCGGTATCTCGGAAATGAGATGATAAAGTGGGCGTAAGCCTCCGTCGTATAGTGACTCCGGTGGTATGATCGAATGAATTCGTATGTATGGCGTCGTCCGTTCTTTTTATTATTACTTTCTACGTTGTTTTTGTAAACACTGCCACGCGTCGGCCTACGTGCTTCCGGATCAGTCGTATCGTCATTTGACTCTATATGATCGTTAGCGTGCGTTCGTGCGTTCATTACAATAATATAATACTTCTTCATACCAGATCTTTCTACATCGATTATTGTTCTTTTTTCTTTGAAATATAAATATAATACGTTCTCTGGATCGCTTTCGTTGCTCTTCGAACCGCAGCGCCGGTCGCCCTTCCTCGAAGCTTCCCGTTCCGTTATTTCTTTCCGATAATTGTTTAATGTAAAAAAATAAAAATTTTACAGTGTGTATGTTACATTAGATGAACGTTCATAACTTGAGAACGGCTTGAGATATTGAGCTGAAATTTGTCACACATGTGAAGGGTTCGAGGCGCATAGTATGATTGAATGTTCAGAAAAATCCATTCAGCTCTTTTGTTTTTACGCGATTTTTAAAAAATTCAAAAATTTATTTTCGGTCTCTAGCTCCCACAATTTTAAAGGAACCGCGCTCAAATTCAATCGAATGTTGTACGACTACGCGGAGATGCTTGTTGCTGAGTTTCAAGAAAAGCGATGCAGTGCTTTTGTTTTATAAATTTTGAAAGGTGTAAAAAATTGCTGTGCGCTCTCTAGCTGCTGCAATTTTTGAGATACCTAAATTAAATTTGGCACAAAGTTGCACTATTATCGAAAGATGTTTCGTATTAAATTTTGGCAAAGCTTCCTCTATGAGGAAGCAGAAATTGATCGACATATAGTTCCTCATAGAGGGAACTCTGGCAAATGTGAAAAATTATGACGAAGCAGTGTGCGAGGTCCAACTCTTTTTCCGTATGACGACGACGACGACTTGCTACTGTTGTACAAGCGTGCGACTGCTGTATAGAGATTCTTCGTTCTTCAATTAATGCGATGGAAGTTCCTCGTGCAAATTATTATCCTCATAAGGAAAAAAATTTCGCAAACTTTGTAAGCTTCCTGTATGCCGTTTATAGCCATATCATGGTATGCTATAAAATAAATGAAGCATAGTCCTTAAAATGTTTATTAATCGGGAAACTGAATCAGAAGATTCTCCTGTCTATTTTTTAATATTATTCGGTGCCTGCACAGCAACAAGATTCGGCAAGAGCCACGACTCTTACATTTATCCACCGAGAGTGTCTATGTAAAGTTATTAACTTTGTTGCCGAAGGACGAGACGCGATCGCCAACGTGACGCAAAGATTAAGGAGGATCGGCGGAAGCAAGCACACGGGTACATTGTATTTTCATGAGTTTTCCGCGGACGACCGCCATAAAGTCTATTTTTTTCACGAACCCTTTTGGATAAATTTTGGCTGAAGTGTCACGCGATGGTCCTCCCTCCGCAGCTCCTAGAAGTTCCTTCGCCGTGTCATTTTGGGCGAAGGAGGTTATCAAAGTATCGAGTCACATGACTATCAATTTCTTGACACCTACGAGACCCTCCGGTGATCTTCGCTACCCGAGTTAATATATTCCACTGGCTAGTGTATGGCTAGCATCTGGCAGCTCGTTGTACGCTTCCGCGGAATCTGGGCAGGGTTTGGCGGCTGTCTGGCTACACGCTGTCTTTTGAAGCAAGACATGGGAGCCGTGCCAGGTGTCTGGCAAGTGTATGACAGTGCCAGACGGTACCACTTTGCTCGCACCCGTGAGTATATGGCAGGTTCATGGCAGAGCCAGTGAGGTGCGTATGGTGTATGGATGGTGTATGCACGTATAGTGTATAGCTAGTGTATGGCAGAGCCAGCAAGGCGCATATGGTGTATGGCTGGTGTATGGCAGAGCCAGTGAGGCGTATATGGTGTATGGCTGGTGTATGGCAGAGCCAGTGAGGCGCGTATGGTGTACGGCTGGTGTATGGCTGGTGTATGGCAGAGTCAGGGAGGCGCATATGGTGTATGGCTGGTGTATGCCCGGTGTATGGCAGAGCCAGTGAGGCGCGTATGGTGTATGGCTGGTGTATGGTACGTGTATGGCTAAGCCATAACCGAACTTATACAAAAGTAGGAACATTCTCGACGATAATGCGAGAGAAGAACAATAGTTTTGTTCGATGCTCTATAATACCTTATCTTGATATTACAATACTATTGAAATAAATAGACAGCGGCTGCAAAACGAATTGCCGGTGTAGTTTGGGAACATATAATAAGGCATACGGAATATAGTAATATAAATGGTTTGGCATACGAAATAACAGTATCAGCTGTCGTTGAAGTTACTGGTAAACACTGGCAACTGTCAATGAAGGTTCTTTCCATTTATTTCGTCGTCTTATTTTTCAAGTATTCTTTTTACATGCTCACGCTGTTAAAAAATATAATGAAAATTCATTTTCCCACGTGTTGCGTACGGACGGGAGAATAAGGCGGGGTATATCCCGATACACACTTGATACGTGAATATATATGTTTATTGTCTCACATGGATTTCCGCAAGGACGACCGGTGTACAGTCCGGCGGTCGGGAGAGAAGTGCGGGCACTCCGTGGCCCGTACTCCGAAAAGGGAGTTGTCGGTACGGTCTATTCGGCGGTTACCGACGCTACACCACATGAACTTGTCTTACAAGGAGACCCGATGTCATTCGCATTTTTGTCATTTTTGATACTTATCGTATCGAAAGGTCAGCCCTTATGCCGACAAATGAAAAGACAATTTTCAACCGACCGCGTAGCTCAGCGGGTACCGAGCAAGACTTGTTCGAAGGGTTTTTGTTGGAATGTATAAACTTTTTTTTTTTTCCCTTTTCAATGAGCCACCATGCCAGATATAGTGCAGGCCTAAACGGCACTATTACTCTGGAAGTCTTTTTCTTCTGTTATTATACCTAGTCCTTGGGACATCGATTTTTTCCGCAAGTGCCGTCTACGTACAGACATCGGAAACTCAATATTTGAATGTTGGCTTTTTTTTCATTGTGTTTATATCCGCCAAAATTCACCATTTATGTACCCATGTATTTAATAAACACTTAAAAAAAAAAAAAAAAAGAAGTAACGAGCAAGACTAGTAATCGGAGCGTCGCCTGTTTAATCCCTGCCGAGGGAAGTTTTTTTAAAATTCATTTCAGTTTTCTCTGTGTTAAGACTCACGAGAGCAGGCGGTACTGGCTGCAGCCAGCACCGCTTACGTGGTCCTACGTTGCCTAACGACGCGTCTTTGCGAGCGAAAAAACGGGCAGTACGACTTCGTCGTCTGCTCAAGCACGGCATGTAAGCTTATGCTACTCATCGAACGAGTATAGCACGCACATTTTGATTTATTATTTTGTTCCACATTTATTCATTTTGTTTGGAAATACATGCCAGAGTGGCCTGTGTGTGAGTATAACCCAAGCTAAATTTATTCATCTAACTCCTGATCCTCCATAGTCCGTTGGATAGCGGCACGTTAGGACTAGCCGACCGGAAAACACGCAATCGGAGAATATTACACTTCTCCGGGAACTAACATTGGTCCTTCGAGCCGGATCCTGGCTAAGTCCCTAGCGGTGGAGTTCAGGAATAATTGAAGTAAAAGTACGAGTGATCGAAGTGCGGTATTAACCAAATAATTAGCCAATTAATTATAGAGCCCACGTGCCCGCCATCTTCGCCACGTGGCGCGCTCACGATCGTGAACAGTGATTAGTGCCGTGCCGAAGTATTACACAACACCTTGTGCTCAGCTGCCGCCGCTCGCGCGACATCGCTGACTCAGTGTGTGTAATATACATAGTTTACAACTTCCGTACACTATCGCGAAAAGAGACAGTGTAAACGAAATACAATCGATATCCCTCGATTACTTTCATAGTTCACGAAAATAAGATTCACCTGCTTGAATCGTATTTTCGCGTTGTCATGTGCCGCGCAGTGAGCACTCGATCTCGCGCAGTCTCTCTATTGCTATACGAGCTCGCAGATGTGTTAGCAAATCAGTGCCGCCAACCGTGCATCGCTGGCGCCACCGACCAGCATGTGTAACGGATTCTGATACGCGGTTCGCGAACGCGCCGCGAGAACAGCACCGAGTATAGCCAAGCGCGGGCTTATTTAAAAGAGAGAGAGACCAATTTATCACAAAGGCGCGCTGACTATACCTTAACCTAATCATAAGTATACAGATTGAATGAATAAATGTTAGAATAATATACCTACGCTATTGACATATTAACGAACCATGTACCATGACGCTGGGCACATGCAGCGTGTTCCAAGAAATATATTTCTTCTTGTAATTTATTATTGTACTCTCTGGACTGGTCCGTTATCTCACTTAAAATGTATCCCATAGCTTAAATTCAAAAGGACCACGCAGTAAAATTCGAAAGAAACCAGAGCTCTCTTCCAGACGCTCCGCTAACAAAAGAGAACCCTTCAAGAGAAGAATTTATTTAAAGTAACTTCTCGGAAAAGTCGATCAGCGACATGTCGTCGCCAGGCGCACTTTAAAAGGGTCACCCATATCGCGGGTGGCCTACGAGCCTCAACTCCTAAGGGCTGGCGCGTTGCAACGCATAAATTACGCGTACCCATAGAGCCTCACTCTTATAGAAAGGCGGGGGCGACGTAACGTGATGCAGCGGGCTGGACTAGGGATTGATTGGCTAATTTTGGGTCTTAGGGGCGTAACCTCGATGACCACCCTATTTACAATCAGTAAAGATTTTTCCAAGCGTAAAGATATCAACCAGATCCTTGAGACGAGTCGCGCGGAGTGGTTCTAGACTTCATTTTTGCTCTCAAACATTTAACATTTTTGTACGATAGAATAAAGCATCCAAATTTCTTAATTCATATCTGCGTTACATCTTGTAATTTTATTTCAAATAACCTTTTCTCGCACGAGGTGAGCTTTGCTCTTTACAGCGGAACGTCCGTAACAATCGCAATTGAATTTTCCCGCGCGCAAACAGGGTTTGTGCGTCACATAAACTATTTTTGGTGACAGCGGTGGGATTCCGCTAACTTGTCGCGAGTGAAGTTTATTTAATTCTCAGTGATTTCATTATTTTTGAGGAAACATTTGAAAGCTTTGAATTGAAATTTTCCGAATTGTGCGCGTGAAAGAACTTTTGACCCAGTGAAATTCACACTCGACCAAATTAATTCAAACGCACGATTGCGGTATTTCGAGGCTCGCGTTATCATCTGTTTGGGTGGACCGAGTAGCTCTATACAGTGGTTCTGCGGCCGAGAAAGAAGCACGTGTGTTCTACCCAGTAGAGTGCTGACTTTTCAACATCGCCATAGCCTTTCCTTGCGGGGTTTCCCCCGTGGTTTACCCAAAAGGACGGAGGGTAGAAGTTAAATCTACCGAGGCTAAAACGGTGCGAGGGCCACGGGAATACTTAGCGGCACCCCTTGCTCACCGTAGGCGCAACGACGGACGAGATCATCTTCGGGCACGGACATCATCGCCAAGGAGAACGGTTACCGACGCAACCAAGGACCTGCACGGAGAAACAGGAACATCGTGGGACGACGGGATACCGAAGAGGCTCCATAAAATTTTTGTGTTAAATTATTGTGTGAATAATCTAAAGGACTGTATGGACTCATAGTGAAAAGAACTTAAAACAATAATTAAATAAACAACGAGTTTGCCAATCGTCAAGAACGTCCAACTGGTAAGTCAGCCGCCTTGAATTTTTGTAAAAATTGGTCTCTCGTTTAGAATCGGTAAAATTTACGATAAACGAAAATAACGCGGAGATTGAGTTATGGACGGAATAGGCGTCGTACCTGAACCGGTCCTCGTTGATCGCGAAGTTAGCGTCATAGAAACTCCTGCGATGGAGCAACACGATTCAACTAACGCGACCGGGGAATTATCGGGAGATCGTTCGGCTGATGAAACCCGTTCATCAGACCCCTTACATAATTACGCGCGGATTTCCGAAAATGTATCACGCTCAGTGGTAATGCGTCCACGCGCTCCAGACGAGGAAATGACAGGGCTTCGGACTGGAGCTACGCTCCTCTCCTGCGCGCGAGAACTTTCGTCATACGTATCATTCAAAGCCGCGCTTGAGTTCGTCCCAAAAACGTTCGACGGGTACAACATACCTGTGTCGAAATTTATTCGCGGTTGTTTGTTCGCCCATGACTCAATAAATCCATGCGAAAGGGATCATCTTTTCTGGATGATAAGAACTCGGATAGTCGAAACTGCTGAGGATTCACTGCAAGATCGCGATATTAAAACTTTAGAAGATCTCCTGCAACATCTTAAAAGAACGTTCACCGAACACCGTAACATAAGTCACTTAAATTCAATGCTTGCGACTGTCGCTCAAAGAAATAATGAACCCGCGATAGACTACGGCGTTCGGGTAAATGAAATATTAAAGAAAATCATCGAAGCGATAGAGGAAAAGAATTCTCCCTCCGTAGCATTTGGTATGATTGTATCTGCTCGCGAAACGGCATGTGAAAATTATGTGATGGGCCTGAAGAAAGAGCTCGCCCTTCGAGTCCGCGTTGAACGACCCAAAACCTTGCAGGACGCAATGAATGCTGCTCGCATTGCAGAATGGGAATTAGAGCGCGAGGATGGGCTTCATTGTATCGAAAAACAACGAGATCCGCGAAATAATGAGAACGGCGGTAAGAATTATATTATTGAGTATCCAGGCAAGAGACATTTTTCGCGAATTTCCTCTAACGATTCTTTTATACCATACCGCGGGAACGCACGCGCACGGGTTTTTGGAACCGATCGAGGCCAATGGGCTAGCCAGAGAAATGCTACCGCCCGCGGTCGGGGCCGTGGGAGGGTGCATTTTCACAGGGGCGAGCAAGACGGCCTGAACAGGGGGCATCGGCCCGCCGGGGTGTCTAGCGCGTGCGGCAACTGTGGACAGCTCGGTCATCACGAGCGCGGGTGTCTCCGGCCTGCACAGGTTCGAACCGTGACATGTTATGCCTGCCAGCAGGTAGGGCATTATGCCCGGGATTGCACGAATGCCCAACGTCAAACCGCCTCGACAATCTGCCTTATTTGCGCTAGTAGCGAACACTCGGCGAAAAACTGCCCTCATAAATACAATAAAGAAAATATGAGTCGCGCTTGCAAATATTGTAAGAAATTTAACCATTCATACGAAAACTGCCGCAAACGTCTCGCGACCGTAGAAGCTAAACGCCAGGTAAATTCGGATAATTTAAACGAATAAACAGTTCGACAGAATGGTGCGACGTCAAGCTCGATGGAGATAATGCACCAATTAAAAGGGTAATATTAAAATTAAAAACCAAGGGTACGGAGAATTCACCTATCGTGACCATCCAAAGCGGGAACCTGAAGAATGGTTCATGGAAATTTATTGTAGACACAGGAGCTGAATTAAATCTCATTAAAAGTAAGGGGGTTCATCCGAACACCGACATCAATCCGCAAATCAATTATCATATTTTTGGTATAAATGAACAAGGAATAAAAACTCTAGGAGAGGTAGTATTAACAATTAAAAATCGAAATTATCATTTCCAGTTAGTGCCAAATAGTTTTCCAATCGAAGAAGGCGGTATGCTTGGCATGCCGTTTTTGAAAGACGGTGTTATAGATTTAAAAAGGGGAAAATTAATTCACGACCTCGGCGAATTCCCCTTCCATTCGACTCACCGGTGTGTTACATTAAAAATAGCTGCACGAACTAAACAACTTGTGACGTTAGTCGTGGCAAATCCAAATGTGCGGGAAGGGCTCTTACGACGTGTTGCCACAGGACCCGGTATTTATCTCGGTGAAACACTTGTGAAACACGAGAATGGTTTGGTAAAAGTCTTCTGTATTAATACCACAACACGGGATGTTCAACTTGTCGTACCCTCTGTCGAGTTAGAAGAATGTAGTATTGTAAAACCTTCCCCACGAACCGTAAAAACGGCGGTTCCGAACGAAGGACCTCCACATGCGAACAAAGAACGGCTAGAACGTTTACTTTCTGTCCTCGATATTGCAGACTTAAATAAACAGGAGAGGGATGAAATAATAGCTTCGTTATCGAAATTTCCCTTTCAATTTCATTTAGATGGCGATCAATTGGGAAGCACCTCGGTTTTAAAACATAAAATAACAACAACAGACGATAGACCGGTAAATATAAAAGCGTATCGCTATCCTCCCGTACACAAGGACGTGATTCTAGAACAAACCGCGGATCTTTTAAAGAATGGGGCTATTTCATCTTCTGATTCCGCGTACAGCTCACCAGTATGGGTTGTACCCAAAAAAGCTGATTCCAAAGGGAATAAGCGTTGGCGCATGGTAATAGATTATCGCGCGCTAAACGAAAAAACAGTTGAAGATGCATACCCGCTCCGCAACATTACCGACATTCTTGACGAGTTAGGTGGTGCGAAGTATTTTTCGGTATTAGACCTTGCCTCCGGCTTTCACCAGATCGAAGTCGACCACGTAGACCGCCATAAAACTTTTCTACCCCCTACGGACATTTCGAGTTCAACCGTATGCCTTTCGGACTAAAAAACGCTCCCGCAACCTTCCAGAGACTGATGGACAAAGTCCTCTCGGGCTTGCAAGGAATAGAACTCCTTGTTTACATGGACGACATCGTCGTCTATGCTCGCTCCCTTAACGAACATAAAATAAAGTTAGAAAAATTATTGGGAAGGCTTAAAACTGCAGGGCTGGTACTGCAACCAGACAAGTGTAAATTTCTACGTAAAGAAATAGGTTACCTCGGACACGTGATCACCGAGAACGGGGTAAAACCCGACCCCAAGAAGGTTGAAGCAGTCCGTTTATTTCCTCAACCGAAGGGTCGAAAGAATATAAAACAATTTCTAGGTTTAGCCGGTTATTACCGAAGATTCATACCTGGTTTTGCCACCATAGCCAAGAGTCTGACGAGACTTTTGAAAAAGGATATTCCCTTTACATGGGACGCTGCAGCAAGTGACGCTTTTCAAAAACTGAAAGATATCCTTTGCGCAGAGCCCCTTCTACAATACCCCGATTTCACGCGACCATTTGCAGTTACGACCGACGCATCTGACTTCGCACTGGGAGCCGTCCTCAGCCAAGGCCCCATCGGTAAAGACCTGCCGATTGCTTATGCGTCGCGTACGTTATCAGGTGCCGAGATAAATTACACGACAACCGAAAAAGAACTATTGGCGATAGTATTCGCCGTTACTCATTTTAGACCTTACCTGTACGGCCGAAAATTCACTCTCGTGACCGACCATCGCTCCCTAACCTGGCTCCATCAGCTGAAGGACCCTACAATAAGTTCTAGACTCGCTCGCTGGAAAATAAAGTTGCAAGAATATGAGCATGAAATTCAGTATAAACCAGGCAAAGTAAATGCTAATGCGGACGCCCTCTCTCGAAATCCAACGCACGAACTAACACCCATCCCTGATGCGAATAATGGCCGCCAGGTTCCGAGTGTGCATACTCGTGTACCAGACGACGATTACTCAGCGGAAAGAGATGATCCTTATCACGAATATCCCATAGAGAGAGAGTTTTTCTAAGCAGACTTAACGAAACTGATTCAGATACGAAACAAAAGATAAGAGGGGGGTGTGCCATACCAGGCAGTAAATGGAAAGGTGTGCCATACCAGGCAGTAAATGAAAATGACTGCCATACCAGGCGGTAAATGGAAATGAGTGCCATACCAGGCGGTAAATGGAAATGAGTGCCATACCAGGCGGTAAATGGAAATGAGTGCCATACCAGGCGGTAAATGGAAATGAGTGCCATACCAGGCGGTAAATGGAAATGAGTGCCAGACCAAGGCGTTAGGAAAAATGTTGAGCAAACGAAAGACATAAGGGGGGGTGTGCCAGACCAAGGCGTTAGAGAAAAATGTTGAGCAAACGAAGGACATAAGGGGGGTGTGCCAGACCAAGGCGTTAGATGGAAATGAAATGATAAATGAAAATGAAATGGTAGATGGAAATGAAATGATAAATGAAAATGAAATGGTAAATGGAAATGAAATGATAAATGAAAATGAAATGGTAAATGGAAATGAAATGATGTATGATGAAAATGATACGAGAACCAGAAAGGGTTGCTCAGTTGAAATGAATCGCGATACAGATTCTGACAATAGTGAGGAATTGAGCGAAGACGAACAGCTCGAAATCAGGGGATTAAAAGTATTAACGAGTAACAGACTAATTGATGAGGTCGATCGACCAAGTAAAAGAATCTGTATAGAAAGTGGCAAAAACGCAATGGTATTGCCTGTGGAAATCGATAATTCTGCAAATACTGAGAGAAGAACACTATTTCGTATAAGTAGAGACAAGCTTTGGATCCGCAAAGATCATTTATTGAACTTTATTTCATGTGACTGTATTCTCACTACACCCGTTGGACGGGAATTGCTTAATAACTCAATGTTTAAATTAGAAGATCTAAAAGTCGAAAATCCTACGTTGGGACAAGTAATATACACGAGACGAGAAAGACAACATATTTTCCATTTATTTGTAAAAGAAAAATTTGATGATAAATTTTACTTAAGAAATTTCGAGTCAGCCATAGAGACATTGCACGATGCGATGCAAGCAATGAAATTTTACTCCTTCAGTTTGTCCAGGGAAGGAAATGGTTTTGATAAAGCCCCTTGGAGCGCGATCGAGAGAGTCTTTAAAGCCTATTTTTCGAGCGAAAAGTACGCAATTACGGTGTGTACCGGAGAAGTAGAAATCCCCGTAGAATCAGACCGAATGCAAATAATTCGAGAATGTCACGATTCCACTGTTGGAGGGCATAAAGGCGAAACCAAAACATTCGAAAGAATTCGCGAAAGGTTTTTCTGGCCCCGAATGAGAGATGATGTTCACAGCTACATCAGATCATGTGAGTCGTGTCAAAAGAAAAAATTAGTCCGTGAAAAAACAAAACAGCCAATGTTAATCACGGATACACCGACTAGAGTTTTCGAAAAACTTCAGATAGATATCGTCGGTCCACTACCAGTAACCGACGTCGGAAATCGCTATATACTTACCTGGCAAGACTGCCTTAGTAAATATTCAGGCGCAATCCCTTTAACCAACATCGAGGCTCCCACCATAGCACTCGCTATAGCCGACAATTTTATCTGCTATTTCGGTTGCCCAGAATCCATACAAACGGACCAAGGAAGTCAATTTCTTAGTAATATTATGAAAAATTTTGCCAAAATATTTAAAATTCGCCAATACAAGTCAACCGCTTTCCATCCTCAGTCACTCGGAGCCCTCGAACGAAGCCACCACACTTTTATCGAATACCTTCGCCACTACTGCGAAAAGACTAACTGGGACCTTTGGTTATCTTACAGTATCTTTTCGTTTAATACATCAGTTCATGAATCAACGGGGGTGACACCGCACGAAGTCGTTTTTGGACGCAAGGCCCGTTTACCCTCCGAATTCGCTGATGAAAAGGTTCCGCGAACATTTATCCAAGTTGTTGACGAAACGTTGAATCGGTTGATCGAAACCAAATCAATGGTCGTCGCTCGTCTGGAAGCAGCGAAACGACGATGTAAGAAATTTTATGATCGAAAATTGAATGAGCGCAATTTCGCTGTAGGTCAAAGCGTATACCTTTTGAAAGAACCGCGGAACGATAAATTCGAGGACCATTACACCGGGCCGTACGTTATGAACAAAATATTTAACGATCTCAACGTCGAATTACAAATCGGACCAAACAGTACAAAAGTTGTTCACGTTAATAAGCTCAAACACGCGTGCCTTAGATTTGAAAACACGTAAAAACTCACCGTTTAAATAATTCCGCGTACATTGAAAAGCCGCTTTATATGAAGCGCCTTTTTCGCTAAGGGGGGAAGTGTAACGGATTCTGATACGCGGTTCGCGAACGCGCCGCGAGAACAGCACCGAGTATAGCCAAGCGCGGGCTTATTTAAAAGAGAGAGAGACCAATTTATCACAAAGGCGCGCTGACTATACCTTAACCTAATCATAAGTATACAGATTAAATGAATAAATGTTAGAATAATATACCTACGCTATTGACATATTAACGAACCATGTACCATGACGCTGGGCACATGCAGCGTGTTCCAAGAAATATATTTCTTCTTGTAATTTATTATTGTACTCTCTGGACTGGTCCGTTATCTCACTTAAAATGTATCCCATAGCTTAAATTCAAAAGGACCACGCAGTAAAATTCGAAAGAAACCAGAGCTCTCTTCCAGACGCTCCGCTAACAAAAGAGAACCCTTCAAGAGAAGAATTTATTTAAAGTAACTTCTCGGAAAAGTCGATCAGCGACATGTCGTCGCCAGGCGCACTTTAAAAGGGTCACCCATATCGCGGGTGGCCTACGAGCCTCAACTCCTAAGGGCTGGCGCGTTGCAACGCATAAATTACGCGTACCCATAGAGCCTCACTCTTATAGAAAGGCGGGGGCGACGTAACGTGATGCAGCGGGCTGGACTAGGGATTGATTGGCTAATTTTGGGTCTTAGGGGCGTAACCTCGATGACCACCCTATTTACAATCAGTAAAGATTTTTCCAAGCGTAAAGATATCAACCAGATCCTTGAGACGAGTCGCGCGGAGTGGTTCTAGACTTCATTTTTGCTCTCAAACATTTAACATTTTTGTACGATAGAATAAAGCATCCAAATTTCTTAATTCATATCTGCGTTACATCTTGTAATTTTATTTCAAATAACCTTTTCTCGCACGAGGTGAGCTTTGCTCTTTACAGCGGAACGTCCGTAACAATCGCAATTGAATTTTCCCGCGCGCAAACAGGGTTTGTGCGTCACACATGTAGACTCGAGCTCTCGAGCTACGCCATCTCCGCTCATCGCGCTCGCCCCGTGGCGAACATCGAGATCCGCCATCTTCGATCAACCGCCGAGCGACCGACGACGCCGTGACGTCACTACGGACTCAACGAATACGAGCAATCACGATATATATGGGGCATTCCATGGCATTCCGGGTAGTCGCGTACCCTTGACTCAAAATTTTTGCCCCATGATTTTTTCCATTAATCTACATCGAAAATGAATCTTATTCTCCAAACTTGTTAAACATTAACCCAACTTTGTACTATTTTTTAAAATTCAGTGCCCTATTCCTAAATATTTAAATGTAGTTAGAAGCGAAAAAAAATTATATTCCGATTGGGACCAACACCAATGCTGTAGGTGCTGTAATGCCGGAGATATCCAATTATGTTCATGATTAAAATCGTGTTTCCGACGTTTTTTACCAAAATCTATTTCAGAGCTGTCGCACACTTTTCAGTAGTCATAGCGTCAGTCAGCTTGTCAGATCAGACGCGATTTTTCTACCGTATTGACCACCGCTAGTGAGGACGGTCACTGGTGATCAGTCAACCGTCAATACGAAACCAGGTGTGACATGAAGCTAGAGATAGTGGATACGTATCGAAATAACGTCAAGTGAATCTGACCGTTCGTTGTCGTTAACCAGTTAATAACCAAGAAGAAATGGCTATCAAAAATGATAGACACATTATAATTAACAATATAAGCATAAAAAAATAAAATAAATATAAAGTTATTTTAGTCATTGGAACAAACGTGGTGGAACAAAATCATTGATTGGAAATGAATTCAACGCAGGCAACAAATTGAATTCCATTCATCGAATGATCGGCAAGCGACACGAATCATTGATTTGAGGTCTTTCATCCTTATAACATAAATTCTATTCTGCAAATAAGATTCAAAATCCAAAATTGAATAAGACGCAAGATCATATATTGTAAACAGTTTAACGCATGGGCAGAATTGGAATTTCATCCATGGAATGTACTGTAAGGTACAATATAATATTGCACAAAAGGCCTTTGTCACAGGTAAGCGACTGAATTTTTATTCATCAACGGCGTAGAAAAAAAAAACTTCCAAACCGCTTAACGTCCTACTTATTCGATTAGTCATTAAATAAAAAAAACATGCATGGAAAATTAAGTCTTCCGCAGGTATCAAATTGAAATTCCATTGATCGAATCATATGCAAGCGACACAAATCATTGATTGGAGGTGTTCCATCTTCATAACTTGATTTCTATTCTGCGAATAAGATTCAAAACACAAAATTGAATAAGAGGCCAGATCATATATTGTAAACAGTTCAACGCATGGGTACAATTGGAATTTCATCCATGGAATGTACTGTAAGGTACAATATAATATTGCACAAAAGGCCTTTGTCACAGGTAAGCGACTGAATTTTTATTCATCAACGGCGTAGAAAAAAAAAACTTCCAAACCGCTTAACGTCCTACTTATTCGATTAGTCATTAAATAAAAAAAACATGCATGGAAAATTAAGTCTTCCGCAGGTATCAAATTGAAATTCCATTGATCGAATCATATGCAAGCGACACAAATCATTGATTGGAGGTGTTCCATCTTCATAACTTGATTTCTATTCTGCGAATAAGATTCAAAACACAAAATTGAATAAGAGGCCAGATCATATATTGTAAACAGTTCAACGCATGGGTACAATTGGAATTTCATCTATGGAATGTGGTGTAAGGTACAATATAATATTGCACGAAAGGCTTTCGCCACAGGTAAGCGACTGAATTTTTATTCATCAACGGCGTAGAAAAAAAAAACTTCCAAACCGCTTAACGTCCTACTTATTCCATTACCCATGAAGAAGAAAAATCATGCATGGAAAATTAAGTCTTACGCAGGTATCAAATTAAAATTCCATTGATCGAATCATATGCAAGCGACACAAATCATTGATTGGAGGTGTTCCATCTTTATAACGAATTCTATTCTGCAAATGAGATTCAAAACACAAAATTGAATAAGACGCAAGATCATATATTGTAAACAGTTCAACGCATCAGCAGAATTGGAATTTCATCCATGGAATGTGGTGTAAGGTACAATATAATCCCCACAAAAACACAATGTGTAAAAAAATTGAGACAAGTACATTTACGCGAGCACGCTCCAACCCATGCAAAAAGGTGCGAGATCAACTGGAAACATGGAGCGCATGTATTTACAACAAGTACATATTGATATAAAAAAGAATTATTTAATATAAATCATTGGTATTTAGAAAAATATATTGTTCAAAAATGAAAATTTGAAGAATAAATTTGAATTGAAGTGAAAAATCACAGCAGTACTTGGCGAGTTAACATGTTACGGATTCTCATCAATGATAAAACGTTCTATTGTATTTCGTAAAAGTATACAAACTATATATTTAGTTATTATTTAATAATTAAACCACTATTACTATTTAATAATAAAATGTCTGCCTTGACTTAGTGAATTACCGATGGTCGTTCGTTTGAAGTCCGCGAGAGATCGCGCTATTGTCGCTCACTACGGGAAAAAAAGAAAACGACTGAGTGAACGTTCTGCTTTGTCTAAAAGTTAAATAATGTCAGGCAATATATTGTAACTAATGTAAGTAATTAATTTATATCAAGTCGATACAAATTCCATAGTTTTATATCTCCATTACTGTTTAATAATAACGTTTCGGCCTTAACTTGAAAAAAAACTCGCCAAGTACTGCTGTGATTTTTCACTTCAATTCAAATTTATTCTTCAAATTTACAATTTTGAACAATATATTTTTCTAAATACCAATGATTTATATTAAATAATTCTTTTTTATATCAATATGTACTTGTTGTAAATACATGCGCTCCATGTTTCCAGTTGATCTCGCACCTTTTTGCATGGGTTGGAGCGTGCTCGCGTAAATGTACTTGTCTCAATTTTTTTACACATTGTGTTTTTGTGGGGTATTAGTATTCAGATATAAATATATGGGGGATTCCACGGTGAAACTGGAAGCTGCATACCGTTGAATCAACATTTCTGACCCACGATTTTTTATGTTGATATACGTCAAAAATGAAGAGACGCGTGTTTCGGGGTTTGACGTTTTTAGCGCCCGTTATTGAGATGCAATGGAATTAAGTTTTTCAATTATTGACGATATTCGGTATTTCAAATCGATATATTTCAACAACGGCCAATGATAAATTATAAAACCAGGTAAGCTTTTGTTTGTCTTCACACGGTCTTTGCGATGAAGATATGTACAATTATGTTACACCGTTTAAACTATTATTAATTAACAATTAATCGTCTCAATATTGAATATCTCTTAAGAGATAGAAAATGATAATTATTTCTAGTCACACACACGTACACATATATATAATTAACGGTAGTAATGATTAAACGTGTTTTTCATGACGAAAAAAGCTGTAACTCCTAAATGAAGCCAACGGAAAAATTGAGCGGGGTCTTTTTGTTTTTATTTAAGGAGTAAAATAGAGGAAATCAAAATGGCTGTTTTTCGAGATATTCAATATGTAGACGATTAATTGTTAATTGATAATAGTACAAACGATGTAACATAATTGTACATATCTTTATCGCAAAGGCCGCGTGAAGACAGAAAAAAACTTACCTGGTTTTTTAATTTATCATTGGCCTTTGTTGAGATGTATCGATTTGAAATACCGAATATCGTCAATAATTGAAAAACTTAATTCCATTGCATCTCAATAACGGGCGCTGAAAACGTCAAACCCCGAAACACGTGTCTCTTCATTTTCGATGTATATCAACATAAAAAATCGTGGGTCAAAAATGTTAATTCAACGGTATGCAGCTTCCAGTTTCACCGTGGAATCCCCCATATATTTATATCTGTATACTAATATATGCTTATGTATGCGTATATATGTTACCATTTTCGTTACAACGAGCGGCCAATAGTTCCCAGTGCAATATGAATTATCGCTGAGAAATGAACCGAATTAAACGTGTTTTGTATCACAAAAAAATCTGTAACTTCTAAACTAAGTCCATAGCCAAATAGAGACTGGTCTCAATCGTTTTGTCTTTATTCATAGAATTTAGGAAAAAAAAATAAGAAAAATCGAATAGGTGTTTTTTGAGATATTCAATGTTTAATCGATTAATTGTTAATTAATAATAGTTCAAACAGTCCAACAAAATTGGACTTATTTTTATTGCATAGACCGTGTAAAAACAAAAGAAAAAGCTACCCTGGTTTTTTTAATTATTATTGGCGGTTGTCGAGATATATCGATTTGAAATTCGAAATATCGTCATTAATTGGAAACCTTCAATCTACTGCATCTCAATAGCGGGCGCTGGAAACGGCAAACCCCGAAACACGTGTCTCTTCATTTTCGATGTTGATTAATAGAAAAAATCATGCGGCAAAAATTTTGAGTCAAGGGTACGCGACTACCCGGAATGCCATGGAATGCCCCATATATATATCCCTATATATATATTTGGCCGGCTTGAAAAAAAAACTTTTTTTTCTTCTTCCAATCAAAATACATTCACGCCAAAGTATTTTTCATCAAGAGAATTGTGTCCGAAAATGAGCCCGATCGGACCATTTTTAGAGGTCGCGCAAGATTTTTCTAGTTTTCCCATTTGATTAACATCCGAAGAACAAGAAGTTTCCATTCAAAAAATCGTAGCTCCGCCAATTTTATAGGTACATTGAACCGGTTAGTTCCATTCGAAAGCTCTTGAAAAACCGCGTAATATGACGTGCGGATCTTTAGGATCCCATTTCAACTTCCATCAATAATTTCGTTGTTTCGTAAGAAATTATCGACGGAAGTTGCAATCGGATTCCAAAGGTCCGCACGTCATTTTAAGAGGTTTTTCAAGAGCTTTCAAATAGAACTAACCGGATCAATGTACCTATAAAATTGGTGGAGCTACGATTTTTTGAATGGAAACTTTTCGGTCTCCCCATGTTAATCAAATGGGAAAACTGGAAAAATCTTGCGCGACCCCTGAAAATGGTCCGATCGGGCTTATTTTTGTACGCGATTCTCTTGATGGAAGATACTTTGGCGTGAGTGTATTTTGATTGAAAGAAAAAAAAAGTTTTTTTTTAAAGACGGCGTAATATATATGAGGTATTCCTGGGAATTTCGGCAACTTCGGACAGTTGGGTCGAAATTTTTGCCCCCCAATTTTTTTCATTAATATGTGTTCAAAATAAAGAGACACGTATTTCAGCGTTTTTTATTTTGAGCCCTCACTTTTGAAATACAGTGAAATGAAGTTTTTGAAGTATTGACCACATTCGGTCATTCAAATCGATATATCTCAGCAACGGTTAGTGATAACTCAAAAAACCACAAGTGTTTTTTTTTCGTTTTTGAACGCTTTATACATTGAAAACATTGACGATTACGTTGCACAAATTCAAGAATTATTTATAAACAATTCAAAATCAAAAATGAAATAAAACAAAAAACGCACTTGTAATTTTTGAAATGTATTTTTTTTTAATTCCTTGAACAAAAACGAAAATTTAACCACCTTGAACTTTTTGGGCCGACGCTTCGTTCGGTAGTTATAGATTTTTTTGTCACAAAAAACCCGTCAATTTACGTATTTTATTAGTAAAAATTTGCATGAAAAAAAAGTACCCTTAATTATCAAAATTGATCTTTTTTTAAATTCCTTGGACGAAAAAAAAAATGTTGAGACCCGGCCGGACTTGGGCCGACGTTTCGTTCGAAAGTTATAGCTTTTTTTGTCATAAAAAACCGGTAAATATACGTATTTTATTAGTAAAAAATTGCATGAAGAAAAAAGTACCCTTAATTATTGAAATTGTTTTTTTTTTTCAAATTCTTTGGACAAAAAAAAAATTTTGAGACCCGGTCGGACTTGGGCCGACGTTTCGTTCGAAAGTTATAGCTTTTATTCTTAACAACCGGGTAAACATTTACGGGTTTTTTGTGACGAAAAAATCTATAACTCCCGAACGAAGCGTCGGCCCAAAAAGTTCAAGGTGGCTAAATTTTCGTTTTTGTTCAAGGAATTAAAAAAAAAATACATTTTAAAAATTAAAAGTGCGTTTTTTGTTTTATTTCATTTTTAATTTTGAGTTGAATTGCTTATAAATAATTGTTGAATTTGTGCAACATAATCGTCAATGTTTTTAATGTATGAAGCGTTCAAAAACGAAAAAAAAACACCCGTGATTTTTTGAGTTATCACTAACCGTTGCTGAGATATATCGATTTGAATAACCGAATGTGGTCAATACTTCAAAAACTTCATTTGACTGTATTTCAAAAGTGGGGGCTCAAAATAAAAAACGCCGAAATACGTGTCTCTTTATTATAAACACATATTAATAAAAAAAATTGGGGGGCAAAAATTTGGACCCAACCCTCCGAAGTTGCCGAAATTCCCAGGAATACCCCATATACATATTAGAGTGTTTCAAAAAAAAAAAATTTTTGATTTTCCAACGGGCCACACCGGAAATAGTCAGCTTAGATAGAAAAAAAAATTCTGGCAAAAGATAAGCATTCTAGGTTGAGTGGTAGATCCCCTTCAATTGACTTTTGATATTTTTCTTTCTTTTTTTTGAATTAAAGACAGATTAGTGTTAGCAAAAAATTTTTTCTGTGCCTACACCTGCCAGGGGATCAGCTTAGTCTCAAATAAAACGTCCTCAGAATTTTAACTCTTTAATTAAATTTAATAGGGAAGATATATAAAAATAACAAACCACTCAGATTTCAATATTCATTATCAAATGGAAACTGATGGCTTTGTAAAGTACAGGAATTGCTCCAATTCCTGTATCAATGTCTCAGAATGTATCAGTACTACAACAATTGCTTAGAGTATACTTCATAAAATCATCAGTTTCCATTTGATAATGAATATTGAAATCTGAGTTTTTTCGTTATTTTTACATATCGCCCCTATTAAATTTAATTGAAGAGTTAAAATTCTAAGAACATTTTATTTAAGACTAAGCTAATCCCTTGGCAGGTGTAGGCACAAAATAGTATATTGTGTTGCAAGGGCGCGAAGTTGGCGATTCCCGTATGAATGCGAGGCTAATACGAGGCGTAGGCACAGAAGATGTCGAGGCGATGGTTGCCCATGTCGAGTCGGAGACGAGACATCGGCAACCGTCGCCGAGACATCGTCTGTGCCAAGCCGAGTGCAGGCCTCACATTCATAAGGGAATCGCCAATCGCGCCCGCGCTACACATACTATTTTTTGTCATCCTTACGTGAGAATGACACATTCTCCTACCAATTTTAGTAAGCAATGTGCCTGAACAATTGACAGATGAACAGTGCGGGAATTAAACATTCCAGCAACGGCTTCGAAAATGCGAGAATCAGGCACATTGCGCACTCAAATTGGTGCGAGAATGCGTCATTCTCAGGTGAGGATGACAAAAAAAAATTTTTGCTAACAATAATCTGTCTTTAATTCAAAAAAAGGAAAAAAAAAATTAAAAGTCAATTGAGGGGGATCTACCACTCAACCTAGAATGCTCATCTTTTGCCAGAATTTTTTTTTCTATCTAAGCTGACTATTTCCGGTGTGGCCCGTTGGAAAATCAAATTTTTTTTTTTGAAACACTCTAATACATATATACAAGAGCTTCGAGCAACTGCCACCGGCTTTGGTCATCGAGTCAAGTATTTACTCGAGACGCAACAAACCTTAACGTAAGTCCGTTTCAATTTATTTAATTCTGGTGCTACGCGACTATTAAGAAAACAATAGAGATTGTGGAGAGACTGACGGACACATAGTGAAAGACATTAAATGAGAAATTTCGTGACAAACGATAAACTTTGTTAAATTAAATTCAGTGAATACTTTTTCGAACGGTTAACGTCTCGATTTGCGCTGACTTTATCAGTTTCATCATCGTCAAATCATCGATCTCACTGTGCCGCTCCTTACGAGAAAATATTATCGAGTGAAGGGCCATATTTATCACACCGATACTCTTTCAGAACCTATCACGGACGTTTCGAAGGGAATCAACCGACAACGTTCCGGTAAACGTCTCGAATTTTCGACAAGATGACGGACAAAACGATGGCAGTACCACCACCTGACTCAAGGAGGCGGCTTAGATCGCAAGAATCCCCCCCCCCCCTCCCATGTTGCTACATCAACAACGTGAGAACATGGAGGCACTGGCTACACAGTCGGTCAGGGGCCGATTATTCATTTACCGGCCTACTGGACGCCAGCCGACGATACTGCAAGTGCAGCGAAAAATCGACTCTCTCGGTCGACTCTGGGCTGAGTGCGAACGCACTCATCACGAGCTCTATGCTCAGAGCGATGAGCCGGACGTGGCCGCGTACTACAATGACAACACCTTCGCCGTGGCTCGCCTCGACTACTACGTGTTCGTCGAAGAGTTGGAAGGCCTGCTGGACAGTCCGCCACAGCATCCAACTGGCGACGTCAGACCAGCCGAGAGACCAACGTCACATGCAGCGGTGCCAACGCTGAAGCGCATCCCGTTGCCCGAATTCGACGGCAACTTCCGGGGATGGCCGAGTTTCCGCGACCAGTTTACCGCTATGGTCGTCAACGAACCCAGTATCGGGGACATATTTAAACTAGCATATTTAAGAAAGGCCTTAAAGGGAAATGCACTAGCGCTCATTTTAAATGTAGACTCTGAGGGCGCTGGGTTCCAAGAAGCGTGGAAAATCATCACGGATCATTACCAGAATTCAAACTCATTAACGTTTTCGAATATAGTACGGTTTCTAAAGCTCGAACCTGCCGATTCGCGGAAACCGGGTCAGCTTGAGCGACTGTATATTGAAACGCGTTAAGTATTATCAGCCTTAAAGACTTTAAAGGAGCCAGTTAAAAAGTGGAGCTCGTTTCTTGTAGTCTTGACCGTCCTACGATTAGATCCCGACCTCCGACGAGATTGGGAGCACTCGCTCGGACGACAAACCACTTTTCCGACGTTTGATGGGCTCGAAGAATTTCTTCAAACGCGAATCCAAACTAATGCTATATCATTTATCAAATCGGAGGTAACGACTCATAGCTCTAGTGCATCTCCCGCCAAAGCTTTTAAACCTTCAAAACCCGGAGTTCAAAAATCGAAATACAATGCGCACGTCTTGACTAACGCATCTAACGCATGTAGTTTTTGTACCAAGACGAAGCATCAAGCTCATAAGTGCCCGGAACTCCTGAAAATCGAGGCAGCATCGCGCTTGGACAAAATTAAAGAGGCACGATTATGTGCGAATTGTCTCGGAGTTGGGCACCTCTCGCGAGATTGTACGAACGCGGGTCGATGTTCGAAATGTCAACGTCGTCACCACTCGATCCTGCACGATTCGTTTGCGAACGGACCACGTAATTCAAACCCACGGTCCGTTCCCGCGGCTGAGACTACGACTCAAGTCTCCTCTCATGCAGCAACTCAAGTTGCTGTAAAATCAGACCACGTCAAGGCAAGAGGCAAGGTGCTTCTCGCCACCGCAATCGTTCGCATATCGAGCTGTGTAGGGGAAGCGGTGAAGACGCATATTCTTTTGGATCAAGGATCTGAAAGATCATTTATTTCCGAGCACGCCGCACAGCGGGTGCAAGTGAAAAGACCGTCCGCTCGTGCGAGTATATCCGGTATTGGAAATCCAAATCCGGTCGAGTCAACCACGCAGCGTTAATTCGCGTCACGTCATTAGATAATCAACACTCACTTGAAGTAAACTGTTCGATTCGTCCGAAATTAACGTCATACGCGCCACGTAACTACGCAAAGAAAGGAATGTCACGTGAACCACCTGCCTCTTGCCGACGCCGAATTGCACAGTAGTCGCCCGATAGACGTAATTTTAGGCGCTGACGTATATGGCTCGATTATCCGTGACGGTATCGTGCGATTTCCGCGAGAACCTACCGCGCAATCGACAATATTTGGTTGGGTTTTAACCGGACCTATCCTTAACGATGTAAATACAGCAGAATCAGACACTGATGACTCCCAGGCAATCAGCTCACTACACGTGACATCGCACGGCACCCTCGCGGAATCGATCTCACGATTCTGGGAGCTAGAGGAGACTCCGCAATCTCACGCGCTCACCGTCGACGATCAAAAGTGCGAAGAATTATTCCTCGACACTACAACACGCGACGAAACAGGTAGATATACAGTTAATCTGCCATTCGTGGACGGTCCACCGATAGATATCGGCGACTCTTGCGCTATTGCATCGCAGCACTATGCACGATTGGAACGGCGACTAGCACGTATTCCTGTTCTAAACCGACAATACAACGCGTTTCTCACAGAGTATCTCGAAATGGGCCACATGAGCCCTTATTCTCCTCGATCTGGCGACGCGCAAGAGTGCCATCTTTCTCACTATCCCGTGGTGAAAGAGTCGATCTCGACGACCAAAGTGCGCGTAGTTTTCAACGCGTCATGCTCGTCTTCAAATGGTCGATCATTAAATGACAACTGGTTCGTCCAAAGCTACAGCTAGATTTATCCGCTATTATTTTGCGTTGGCGACTACATCGCTTTGTTATGATTGCCGATGCCGAGAAAATGTTTCGGCAAATCCGCGTAATCCCGGAACACGCGGCATATCAAATAGTTTTGTGGCGACCGTCGGTGAACTCTCCGGTACAGCCTTATCAACTCAACACTGTTACATACGGCACCGCGTGCGCACCGTACTTATCTTTACGCGTACTGTATCAGCTAGCCTCAGACGAAGCGGCAGAGTTTCCGTTGGCCGTGACCGCCTTATGCGAAAGCACATACGTGGACGATCTGGTTTTCGGGGCCTCCTCGGTCGAACACACTCGATTAATACGCGACGAAGTATTGAAAGCGACAAACTGAGGAGGCTTCTCGTTTTGTAAGTGGGTCGCCAGCGATCCTACTCTCGTCGACAACTTGCCAGCCGAGCTGCGCGATACCACGACGGACAAGCACTTTATTATCGACGAAACGAAACGCGTTCTCGGTATATCCTGGCGTACAAATTCTGATTGTTTCGAATACTCGGTCGTCCCGGAATCTCCGACGATTCTCACAAAACGCACAATTCTTTCCGTGATCGTGAAATTATTTCACCCGCTCAGCTGGATCGCGCCAGTAATAATCGTCGCGAAAATTCTCATGTAACAGTTGTGGCTGGAAAAATTAACGTGGGATGAACCAATCTCAGCGAGTCTAGCATCAAGATGGAGCCAATTTAGTGACGCATTGAGCCATTTGACAAACCTACAAATCTCTCGGTGGTTGGGCTCGTCATTGAACTCTCCGATGCAACTTAACGTCTTCTGCGATGCCTCCCAGCACGCTTACGCGGCCGTTATTTATTCACGCGTCAACAACCGTAACGAGGTAACCACTCGACTCCTTGTTAGCAAAACTAAGGTCGCACCGCTTAAAACTGTGACCATCCCGCGTCTCAAACTCTGCACCGCGAAATTAGGGTCGCGATTGCTCGTTTGGGCCGTGTCGAGTCTTGGCGAATCACAAATTACGAGTCACGCATGGTCAGACTCTTCGGTCACGCTCTCGTGGCGCAAAGCCTCTCCAACTCGATGAAAGGTGTTCGTTGCAAACCGAGTTTCGCGTATCCAAACACGATGTCCGGACGTTCCGTGGCATTACGTCCCTACGGAAACAAACCCCGCCGACGTCGCGTCACGTGGCTGCTCAACACTGGAGCTCAAAGACCTTGATCTCTGGTGGCACGGACCGTCGTGGCTCAGTATGCCTCCCGACCGGTGGCCATCGGCACACCCGGTGCTCGATGAGAGCATAGATTCTGAAGCTCGCACGCTATGCGCTCATGTCGCGACTGATAACAGCACCGAGTACGCAACCCGATGTTCGAATTGGAGCCGTCTAATCCGCGCCGCGGCGATTTTTCTCCGTTACATGGAGATATTACGCCGAAAGGCACGCCGAGAAACAACAGATGACCTTATCAGTCCGTCCGCCGAAGTTTTATTCAAATTTTGAGCGCGAGCGCGAGTATTTTGGCTCCGCTCTGCTCAGCAAACTTGCTTCGCCTCCGAGCTCGCGAATGTGCGCGCTACAATCGCGCTCCCGCGACGAAACCGACTAATCGCGGTATCCCCCTATCTCGATCCGGACGGATTACTGCGAGTCGGGGGTCGATTGGAATACGCTACGTCGCTGTATGAAGGAAAACATCCAATCCTACTAAGCAATTGTCATGTGACAAAGCTCATAATACGTCACGCTCACCTTTGTACTCTGCATGGTGGTATCGCGATAACCTCTCGCTTACTAGCAGAGGATTATTGGATTTTTCGCGTCAAAACTGCCGTCAAATCAGAAGTTCGCCGATGTGTTACGTGTGCACGATACCGAGCGACTACGCTGTCACAAGCAATGGCACCTCTCCCGTCTCTTCGCGTCAATCGCCGCCGAGCATTTGAGCACGTCGGTGTCGATTATGCTGGCCCCATTTCGGTGAAACTCGGCTCAGGCCGTGGGCACCAAGCACACAAGGCGTATATCGCTGTATTTGTTTGTTAGATTACGCGTGCGATCCACCTCGAGTTGGTACACGCGTACTCGACGGACGCCTTTCTTGGGGCATTTAAGCGATTTTCCGCGCGCCGTGGACTACCGACACTCGTGATAAGTGACAATGGCACTAATTTCAACGGCGCAAGACGCAAGATAAGCCGCAACTTTGTCAAATCAATGCAGCATCCGGCAATTGCATCCACACTCGCGCTTGAACGCATCAAATCGCGATTTATTCCGCCCGGATAACCTCACTTTGGAGGCATGTGGGAGGCCGGCGTCAAGTCGGTGAAGCACCACCTTCGAATGGTCGCCGGCGATCACACGTTGAGGGTCGACGAATTTAGCACGCTACTTTGCCAGATTGAGCCATGTCTCAACTCACGCCCAATTGCGGGTTTATCGAACGATCTCGACGATCTGTCGTATCTGACCCCAGGTCATTTTTCAATCGGTACCGCATTGCTTGCTCCTCCGGAGCCCTCGTTATTAGATTTACAAGCGTCACGGCTATCTCGGTCGCAGACCCTTCAACTCCTCACCGAGCGCTTTTGGAAAATCTGGAGCAAAGACTTTATAAAATCTCTACAAACACGAGTTGAATGGCGAAACTTGCGACCAAATATCGAGCCAGGGGCAATAGTCCTCGTCAAGGACGAGAACCTCCCACCTGCGAAGTGGGCATTGGGCCGCGTAATATCGTGTCAAACCGGCAGCGACGGTCTTGTACGCGTGTGTCAACTCCGCGCGGCGGTGACTACGCTCACGCGTCCCATACATAAACTCTGTCCCCTCCTGTTTGACCTAACTGCCTCCGTGAACGACGCTTGCCAATCAGCGACACCGAACGCGGACTAGTATGTAAGATTTAACATTGTATAGAATCTCGTAAAAAGTAAGAAATTATTGTTGTGACCGCTCAGTTATTTACGATTGTTATCACTCGTCAAATTACGAACTGCGAAAGTTATAATTTGTTTCGTTGAAAGATAAACGATATTTTTGTTGATACGTCCGATGCAAGACATTAAGTCAAGGCGAGCGGCGGGCTTAAAGACTTTAATTAACTTAATTTAATTCAATTACTGGTCCAGTCAGTACGATATTTTCGATTTTTTATTATTTACAATCTAATCCGTTTGCATCACGGCGAGCGGCTAATTTCAAGTCAGTCGACGCACTGTATAACTTCGACTACACTATTTTCACGCTCGAAACTCGCGCTCAAGGTTTCGCTCCGGTCATAGTCGCTTGCATTCCGTCCCGGACTTCATTTCGTTCCTGTAGGACCGAGGCAAGCGGTGTTAAAACGTACGAAACCAGTCGGTACTGGCTGCAGCCAGCGCCGCTTACGTGGTACTACGTTGCCTAACGACGCGTCTTTGCGAGCGAAAAAACGGGCAGTACGACTTCGTCGTCTGCTCGAGCACGCCACGTAAGCTTATGCCACTCATCGAACGAGTATAGCACGTACATTTTGATTTATTATTTTGTTCCACATTTATTCATTTTGTTTGGAAATATATGCCAGAGTGGCCTGTGTGTGAGTATAACCCAAGCTAAATTTATTCATCTAACTCCTGATCCTCCATAGTCCGTTGGATAGCGGCACGTTAGGACTAGCCGACCGGAAAACACGCAATCGGAGAATATTACACTTCTCCGGGAGCTAACACTCTAGTATAAATGTGTTCGTTATTCTCTGACAAATAATAATCATAACGCAAGAACAATGATACAACGTATCGCAACTTTTTACTCCGCTGCTGTTTGGGCACGCCAGACCCTTACCATCGCGCACCGCCATACCTTTCCCAAGCACGGGCCAGACCACTAGCCAGACCCTTCCCATACGGCAGCCAGCAATCTGGCTGCTGATGCTGGCGGCCAGATTGCTGGCTGCCGTATGGGATCGTCCGCTGAGGGCAACCCTTGCCATACCCCTGCGCCAGACCCACGCCAGTGTCTTCCCAAGCATTCCCCATACACTTGACCCGGACAGTAGCGAGACTCTAGCCATACCCAAGCCAGTGGGCATATTTTTACTCGGGGTATTCATACGTTATTTCAGCTTGACGCGGATACATGCTATTCCGTTATTTTGATATTGGATTCTACTCACTGTCGGTCGGGGTAGTCGATCTTTTACCGATATCTGGATGGCGCAATCTTCTACAAGAATACGTTTAACGTATGATTTCCATCGATGTTAGAGTGAAAGATTTGTTTTCAATTATCGTTACAGCTGAATGTTCACCAACGTTCGGTAGAAGCTGCTGGTATCGAACTGTCTACGGTCGGCGGAAGCGTTACTCAAAATCAGCCGAGCAGCGAAGGATCTGTCGGATCGGTACCGAGTCCAGCATCACCGACACCGACACCATCTCAAACGCGGATGCTCATCGAGAGAGCAGCCAGCACTACTCAGTCATCGAAAACGTTGGATGACGACAGGTCGACGGACGGTAAGGATTGATAATGAAGTATTTATTTAACGAGAATCGATAATAAACCTACGCGATAGATGGAGAGCAATATCAATATCCAAATATGTCTTTGAAAAACATTAAGCTACCAACAAAAAAACAAGCCGGGTCGAGTGCGAGTCTGGTGGGTACCCTGAGGGTTCCGTGTTGTTAGGCTATCGTCAAACTCAATGAGTGGTTACTTTATAATAATCTTTTAAGTTGTAACCATATTTGTTTGTAACAGCTGGAAGAGAATGGATAACAGCCTATTTTTTCGCCAAACTTTCTGTTTTTAATTGATTCGATGGACAAATGCACTTATCAATCGAATTAATTAAGAACTAAAAGTTTGGCGAAAAAATATGCTGTTATCCATTCTTCCATTCATCATCATGATAATAATAATCCTTCAAACAATTAGGAATTTATGATTTTCGGGTTTTCCCCTTCACTTCTACCGCGGAAACTTCCATTGTGCAAGATTTCAGGATTATAGGTCAGCGGGAAGTACTCTATACAATTTGATTATTCATGCATGAAAAACAATAAATGAACATAATTGTAGATAGAATTGCAAGCTTATGATTATCGGATTTTTTTATTGCGTGTGCTGAAAAAAATTCCTCCGTGTCAAGAGTAAAAATATTCCACTGGCTAGGGTATGGCTAGCATCTGGAAGCGCGTCGTACGTTTTCGCGGGGTCTGGGCGGGGTTTGGGAGCTGTCTAGCTACGCGCTGTCTTTTCAAGCAAGAGTTGGGAGCCGCATCGGGTGTCTAGCAAGTGTATGGCAGTGCCAGACGGCACTGATTCGCTCGCACCCGTGAGCGCGTATGGTGTATGGCAGGTGTATGGCAGAGCCAGTGAGGTGCGTATGGTGTATGGATGGTGTATGGCTGGTGTATGTTAGAGCTAGTGAGGTGCGTATGGTGTATAGCTAGTGTATGGCACAGCCAGGGAGGCAAGTATGGTGTATGGCTGGTGTATGGCAGAGCCAGGGAGGCACGTATGGTGCATGGCTGGTGTATGGCCGGTGTATGACAGAGCTAGTGAGGCGCGTATGGTGTATGGCTGGTGTACGGCAGAGCCAGGCAGGCGCGTATGGTGTATGGCTAGTGTACGGATGGCGTATGGCAGAGCCATAACCGAACTGATACAAGAGTAGAAACACTCTTGACGAAAATGCGAGAGAAGAACAATAGTGCTGTTTAATGCTCTATAATATCATAACTAGATATTACAATACTATCGAAATAAATAGACAGCGGCTGCCAAAAGAATTGACGGTGTAATTTGGGAACATTTAATGAGGCATACGGCATATAGTAATATAAACAGTTTGACATACGAAATAATAGTATCAGCTGTCGTTGACGTTACTGGTGAACACTGGCAACTGTCAATTAAGGTTCTTTCCATTTATTCCGTTTTCTTTTTTTCAAGTATTCGTTTTTTACATGCTCACGCTGTTAAGTAATATATTGAAAATTCATTTTCCGACGTGAAATTGTCTTACAAGGAGACACGACGTCATTCGCATTTTTGTAATTTTTGAAACTTATCGTACTGAAAGTTCAGCCCTCGAAAAACAATTCCCCAAAGCCATTGGGCCAGATAGTCAGAAGTTTACGAGAAAATCGACTTTCAAATATTCCGAGCAGCTTATGACGACAAATGAAGAGACAATTTCCAACCAACCGCGTAGCTCAGCGGGTAACGAACCGGACGAGGACTCGACGTTTAGACTCGGAGCCAGCAACAAGGAACCCCCGAGAGCTCCTGTCTTTAACTGCCTAAGATCATAGAGTTCCTTTCTTCCATAAGTGTTATAGTATGTGTAGTCGCTTTTACAACTCTAAAACCACTCTCCCGGCCTCCAGTCATGGAGGTTTGTGCATTTTGGCGCCGCTGTAGTGTGTAAAGAAATCCTGTGCCATCAATCTGCTAACATTACCCCGCGCAAGCGGGTTCTCTCAACGATCTATCACGGCGTTATGGCAAACGGGCCCTTCAAACGCCAGTTACCACTCGACCATCATGAAGATGGAGCCCATCCCTTTACCTCGTTTAGTGTTACACGCCAAGAAAAAGTGCCTCGCCTAAGCTCCTTAAATCTGGACACCCTTTACAAGCAAGCGCGCAAAGATTTGAAAAAAATAAAGCCAATTGCCAGCAGCGTCACGCTAAACCTCGCGGCTGCGCAAAAGGGTCGAGCAGCGTCAACCACCGCCGATTCAAACCCGGCAACCATCGAAACGACTTCCGAGCCATCCGTGGCTTCGCCCGAGCCTGGATATTACCGAAGAAAATAAATAAACGTCAAACGGTGAGTAACCTAAACAACAGCACGACAATAATGATATGGATTACAATGAGTTGACCGACCCGGACCAAATTGGCTATTCGAACGAAGAACGAGCTACAACAAAAAAAAATCCAAACCACCACCGATTTTCACCACTAATTCAAAACTAAATGATATCATCAAAATAATAACCGAAGCCGACGTCCCGAAAAACAATTTTACAATCAATGAGTCTAACCGAACCAATACCACAATTTACGCGTCGGACTTAGAAAATTACAATAAAATCATCGCTGCACTGAAAACCAAGAACATTCTTTTTTACACGTACGCGACCAAAGAGCTAAAACCAAAGTCCATTATCATCAAAGGAATTAGAGGAGATTTCAACCCCGAAGACATTTAAAAAAAGATTGAAAGCCTACGAATCAACAACCTGGAAACAATCAGTATCACGTAGTTGATCTTCGATGAAGCACAACTGGATCTGCACCATCATTTATTACAAATTTCCAACAACAGTGCAATATCAGATTTATTGAAAATGAAAGCCCTAGCGTACCAACGGGTCCACTGGGAACTTCTCAACAAACCGAAGTTATACAGGTGCCGTAGATGCCAGAGGGTTGGCTACGCAAACCGCAATTGTCAGCTCAAAGCTCGAGGCGTCGAATGCGCTAACACCCATAATCCAGGGGAATGCCTAATACCCCAAGACGCTGATCGCTCTATACTCAAATGCGCCAGTTGCGGCGAAACTGGACACCCCGCCTCATACCACGGATGCCCGTATATTAAATTTATACGCGGGCATAAGAAAGAAACAAACATCACCAAGCAAATCACGGCCCAGGACAAAATCCGGAGGTTATACTCTGCCACGGCGGGTGTCTGGCAAGTGTATGGCAGTGCCAGACGGTACTGAATCGCTCGCACCCGTGAGCGCGTATGGTGTATGGCAGGTGTCTGGCAGAGCCAGTGAAGTGGGTATGGTGTGTGGATGGTGTATGGCTGGGGAACGGCAGAGCCAGTGAGGCGCGTATGGTGTATAGCTAGTGTATGGCAGAGCCAGCGAGGCGCGTATGATGTATGGCTAGTATATGGCTGGTGTATGGCAGAGCCAGGCAGGCGCGTATGGTGTATGGCTGGTGTATGGCAGAGCCAGGCAGGCACGTATGGTGTATGGCTGGTGTATGGCCGGTGTATGGCAGAGTTAGTTAGGCGCGTATGGTGTATGGCTGGTGTAGATGGCGTATGGCAGAGCCATAACCGAACTTATACAAAAGTAGGAACACTCTTGACGAAAATGCGAGAGAAGAACAATAGTATTGTTCAATGCCCTATAATATCATATCTAGATATTACAATACTATCGAAATAAATAGACAGCGGCTGCAAAAAGATTCTACAATGTAATTTGGGAACATACAATGAGGCATACAGAATATAGTGATATAAACAGTTGATCATACGGAATAATAGTATCAGCTGTCGTTGACGTTACTGGTGAACACCGGCAACTGTCAATCAAGGTTCTTTCCATTTATTTCGTTTTCTTTTTTTTTCAAGTATTTTTTTACATGCTCCCGCTGTTAAGAAATATATTGAAAATTCATTTTCCCACGTGAAATTGTCTTACAAGGAGACACGATGTTATTCGCATTTTTGTAATTTTTGATACCCATCGTACTGAAAGGTCAGCCCTCGAATAACAATTCCCCAAAGCCGTTGGGCCAGATAGTCAGAAGTTTACGAGAAAATCGACTTTAAAATATTCCGAGCAGTTTATGACGACAAATAAAGAGATAATTCCGGACCAACCGCGTAGCTCAGCGAGTAACGAGCCAGACTAGTAACCGGAGAGTCCCCTGTTCAATCCCTGCCGATGGATTTTTTTTTTTTTTTTTAAATTTAACTTTTCTCCTTAATAAATGTGTTTGTTATTTTCTGACAAATTATAATCATAACGCGAGAAGAACAATACAACGTATTGCAACTTTTTACTCCGCTGCTGTTTGGGCCCGCAAGACCCTCGCTATCGCGCACCGCCATACCTTTCCCAAGCACGGGCCAGACCACTAGCCAGACCCTTCCCATACAGCAGCCAGCTATCTGGCTATCTACTCCCATCGGCTCAACATGCACCTTTATCGGCTCCACACGTATCACCGCACACGAACAACAGCACTAACTTCACCGACTACAATAACCGTGCCCATCCACCTGAGTGGATCGACGATCTCCACCGCGACATAGCGAAACTAATAGCGGAACAATTTAAATCGCTTTTGGAACAAATTGCCGCAAACACGAGCAAAATAGAATTCATCCTCAGCAGTCTCTCCCCTCAAAATAAATAATCTATCCGCACCTTTAAACATATTAATAATAGGCGCCATTGAAGTAAACCCAGTTCTGCCTTACTGACGCATAAAAATCTACCAACACTTTGAAACAGTCGACTTGCTAGACGCGATCAGTCTCACCATACTCACAGCAATAAGCGCGTCCGTATCATAATTTTCTCAGACCCAGTCGACATACGCGAATACACAATACCGAAAAAGTAATAAATCCCAAACCGAAAAAGTAACAAATTCTAAACGCGAAACGAAATCAAAATATATATATATTAGGGTGGGTAAAAAAAAATTTTTTTTTTCTTTTTAATGTCACTCACGAAAACTAGTTCCTAGTGTTATGATAGGTTTCGGGAATAACGCGACACGTGTATACGATTGTGTGTCTCCCGAGGAACTCGAGCACACGGGCCTTTATTACGTAGATCTGTAGTGCGTGGGGGTACGAGCTCAGGTCCGCACGCACCACAGGTTCTCGCCCCGTACATCTCTTTACATCCTCCTTTTTTCGGTTCAATTACTAAGTAATTAATCTACGTACCCGAGTAAAAATATGCCCACTGGCTTGGGTATGGCTAGAGTCTCGCTACTGTCTGGCTCAGGTGTATGGGGGATGCATGGGAAGACACTGGCGTGGGTCTGGCGCAGGGGTATGGCAAGGGTTGCCCTCAGCGGACGATCCCATACAGCAGCCAGATAGCTGGCTGCTGTATGGGAAGGGTCTGGCTAGTGGTCTGGCCCGTGCTTGGGAAAGGTATGGCGAGGGTCTGGCGGGCCCAAACAGCAGCGAAGTTCAAAGTTGCGATACTTTGTGTTATTGTTCTCGTTATGATTATTATTTGTCAGAGAATAACAAACACATTCATATAACAGAAAAGTAAAATAAATAAAATAAAAAAAAAAAAAAAAAAATAATTCCCCCGGCAGGGATTGAACAGGGGACCCTCCGATTACTAGTCTGGCTCGTTACCCACTGAGCTACGCGGTTTGTTGGAAATTATATCTTTTTTTGTCGTCATGAGCTGCTCGGAATATTTCAAAGTCGATTTTCTCGTAAACTTCTGCTTATCTGGACCAACGGCTATAGGGAAATGTTAGGGGGTTATTCGAGAGCTGACCTTTCAGTACGATAAGTATCATGAATTACAGAAATGCCAATGACATTGTGTCTGGTTGTAAGACAATTTCACGTGGGAAAATGAATTTTCAATACATTTCTCAACAGCGTGAGCATGTGAAAAAAATACTTGAAAAGAAAGAAAACAAAATAAATGGAAAGAACCTTAATTGACAGTTGCCAGTGTTCACTAGTAACGTCAACGACAGCTGATACTATTATTTCGTATGTCAAACCGTTTATATTACTATACTCCGTATGCCTTGTTATATGCTCCCAAATTACACCGTCAATTCTTTTTGCAGCCGCTGTCTATTTATTTCGATAGTATTGTAATATCTAGATATGATATTATAGAGCATTGAACAAAACTATTGTTCTTCTCTCGCATTTTCGTCAAGAGTATTTCTATTTTTGTATGAGTTCGGTTATAGCTCTGCCATACACCAGCCACACGCCAGCCATACACCGTACGCGCCTCTCTGGCTCTGCCATACACCAGCCACACACCAGCCATACACCATACGCGCCTGCCTGGCTCTGCCATACACCAGCCACACACCAGCCATACCCCGTACGCGCCTCTCTGGCTCTGCCATACACCAGCCACACACCAGCCATTCACCATACGCGCCTGCCTGGCTCTGCCATACACCAGCCACACACCAGCCATACACCGTACGCGCCTCTCTGGCTCTGCCATACACCAGCCACACACCAGCCATTCACCATCCGCGCCTGCCTGGCTCTGCCGTACACCAGCCACACACCAGCCATACACCGTACGCGCCTCTCTGGCTCTGCCATACACCAGCCACACACCAGCCATACACCATACGCGCCTCTCTGGCTCTGCCATACACTAGCCATACACCATACGCGCTCACGGGTGCAAGCGATTCTGTACCGTCTGGCACTGCCATACACTTGCCAGACACACGACGCGGCTCCTAAGTGTTGCTTTAAAATACAGCGCGTAGCCACACAGCTCCCAAACCCTGCCCAAACCCCGCGGAAGCGGGCAACGAGCTGCCAGATGCTAGCCATACCTTAGCCAGTGGAATATTTTTACTCGGGTATGTGTTCATATATGTGGTTTTTTTTTTACTTGTTTTTTTTTTTCCTTTCGATTATTTTAAGGTTCTTATTGACTAACTTATTCTACTTGTAATCGGTTCGGTGGTTTGCTTGCTCTACCGCTTTGTGTAATAGTTTCGGTGGGCAATTGCTCTGCTTCCGACAGAGTCTCGACGGCCTCGATGGAGGTATCGGTTCTTGGTGGCGATTCTATTATTATGATACTATCGTCTGCTACGGTACCGTTTTGAGGTTCTCCGTTGTCGGAGTTTGTCGCAGGGTCGGTCTCCGTTTCCGGATCGGTTTTATCGTTTATTGGGATATAATAGGTCGTTTTGTCGCTGGTTGGTACGACAGTAGGTGGTTCTGATTTCTTGTTCGTCGCTGTATTTTTTAATGGCTTGAGAAAACGTCTATTTCTCGTAAGAATGTTTCCGTTTTTGTCTGTATACTGTAACGTCTGCCACCTGTTTTTTTACGACTTTCGCCGGTTGCCACACGCTTTTTGGCTGAAGTTGCGCGTAGACGCTTGTACCGTTCGAAGTTTCGGGAAGATTTTTTGCTCTCTTTTTGTTATAATATTTCGCTTGCTTTTCTTGTTCTTTTTTGATTAAATTTTTTACATCGCACGATACAACTTTTGGTCGAAATTTTTCTTTACAATTTGGCAGGTTGTCCCTGAGTTTGCGCGACATTAATAGCTCGGCTGGCGATCGATCTTCGAAGATGGGAGTGTTTCGATACTGCAATAGCGCCATTTGTGTCTCCTTTTTCTCCTCTATCATTTTTTTGGCCATTTTCTTGACCGTTTGAATGTGTCTCTCGGCCATACCGTTAGACTGAGCATACGTCGGGGATGATGTTACGTGATCAAACTCCCATTTTTTTGAGAACTTTTTGAATTCCTGTGATGTAAATTGGGTTCCTCCGTCGGATACTACCGTCAACGGTATGCCGTGAGTCGCAAACATTGTTTTTAGATGTTTAATTACGTTTTCGCTTGTCATGTTTCGATGCAACTCTGCTATTTCTGGATATTTTGAGTAGTAGTCAACTGCAAGGAGGTATTTCTGGCCATTAATCTCGTATACGTCACACGCTATTTTGTTCCAGGGTAGTTCTGGGATTTCATGGGGTTGAAGGGGTTCCCTGTTTTGTGAGTTCGAGTACTTTAAGCATATCGGACAATTTCCAATAGTTTGTTTGACTTGGTTCGAGATTCCTGGCCAAAATACCGATTCACGCGCGATTTTCAGGCACTACGTTATTCCTTGGTGGAAGAAGTGTATTCTATCGATTATTTCTTGTCTCATTTCACGCGGGATTACAATACAATCATTTTTGAAAATTATGCCATCGACAATAACAAGCTCACTTTTATATTGTGCGTATGGTCTTACGGCTGCCTGTAGTTTATTCGGGTTGTTCGGCCAACCGTTCTGTATGATTTCTTTTAATGCTTTCAACTCGCTGTCTTTGTCGGTGCCTTCAATTAGCTGTTTTATTTTTTTAGGCGTTGCGTTTACGTAGTTTACTGAGCATATATGTGACTCAATTTCCTGTGACCAGCCTATGAACTTGTCGTTTTTGTCATACGCCCGCGATAAGGCATCTGCTATGTGGAGTTCTTTGCCTGGACGATAAACAATCTCTATGTCGTATTATTGAATTTGGACCAACATTCTTTGAAGTCTACCTGGACATTTGTTTAGGGGCTGTTGGAATATTGGAATGAGAGGTTTATGATCAGACTCGACAATTATTTTTTTTCCATAATTATAATCGTGGAATCGTTCTAATCCGAAACAGACTGCTAAGAGCTCTTTCTCTATTTGCGCGTTGCGTGTTTGTGTATCGGTCATCACCTTTGCCGCGTACGCACAAGGAAGCCTGTTTTGGAGCAGGACCGCGCCTAGTCCCGCTTGTGAGGCATCAACTGAGAGTACCGTCTCTTTGTTGACATCGAAAAACTGTAAAACTGGTGCGCTCGACAGGCTTGCTTTTAACTCTTCGAATGCTCTGTGTTGCTCCGTGTTTCATTCAAAAACTGAGTCTTTTTTTAACAAGTTTCTTAGCGGTGGTGTTTTTTGCGAGAAATTTTTTACGAATTTGCCTACGTATGTTAACATACCAATGAGTCTTTGGAGCTCTTTTTTATTTTGCGGCACGGGTAACTTTTGAATGGCTTCTATTTTAGCGTTATCCGGAGCAATACCCTTTTCTGAGATTACGTGTCCGATATATTTTATTTCTTTTTTCCCGAACTCGCATTTCCCTAAGTTAAACCGGACGCCGTTGTGTCTGGCTGCGTCAAGCACTTCCTTAAGTCTACTGTCGTGTTCTTGTTTTGTCTTGCCATATACAAATATATCGTCAATATAAACTTCAACTCCTTCGAGGTTAAAAATTTGTGTGAACCTATCTTGAAAAACCTCCGGTGCCGTTTTAATTCCGAACGGCATCCTTTTGAATTTGTACCTTCCGAAAGGTGTGTCAAATGTGCAGATTTCTGCGCTTTTTTCGTCCAACGGGACGTGGTAGAACCCAGCCTGCGCGTCAAGTTTGCTGAATACGGTTGCCCCGTTAGCCCTACTCATAATTTCTTCGAACGTCGGAATTTGTCGCGGTTCGACTTCGATTTGTTTGTTTATCTCTTTCGGGTCTATACAAATTTGCATGGATCCGTTTAGTTTTCTTACGAGAACAAGTGCGTTCACCCATTCTGAGGGGCCCTCTTTTTTTTCTATTATTCCTTTTTTTTCTAGCTTATTTAGTGCTTGTTTGAGAGTTTCCCGCAGCGGTAAAGGCACTCGTCTCGTAGGATGTATCACTGGTGTCGCGTTTGTTTTTAGTTTAATTCGGTACGGCCTATCTAAACATCCTATCCCGGCGAACACGTCTTTGTATGGTTTTTGCAAACTGTCGTAATTGTGCTGTTCGACTGAATAAATCCTTTTCACGAGTTTTATTTCTTCCGATGTTTTCCGACCCAACAGGGGTGTCCCTTTGGTATCCACGACGAAAAATTCTTTCTTACGGTCTTGACCTTTTCTATGGCATAGAATTTTGCATTTGCCAATTACTTTAAGCCTTTTAACCGAGTAACTATTTAGTTTCATGTTCGTTTTTTCGATTAGTTGTTCGGAGATGTTAATCTGTTTGTATATTGGCAAAGGTAGAATGTTTGCGTCTGCGCCCGTATCAATTTTAAATTCGACCTCGAGGTTATTAATTACTAATTCCGCGTACCAACGTTCTTTTTCGTCTGGCGTTTCAATTTGAGCTATGAACAAGTATTCATCGTTATCAGAATCTTCGTTGTTGATTACGTTTATTTTACGCTCGCGATTTTCCGTATCCTGCTTTTTAAAGCACATTTCCGCAAAGTGATTTTTCTTCTTACAGATACTACACGATTTATTATAAGCCGGGCATCTATTCATTACGTGTGAATACCCGCATTTCGTGCACGATGTTATGGATTTAGCTGTATACGAGTGTTGTGGTGCGTTGATGTGTTGGTTCCGCCCCTTGATTGCGTCGATCGCTGCCGTAGTCGTCAGCACGTGTTCCATCTCTTGGGATCTCTCTTTGGATTTCTCGATGATGAGACGGCGGTTGATCGCCTCCTGAAGCGTTTGCTCGTCGTTTTGGAGCAGTTTCTCCCTTATCGATCCGTCCGCCACTCCGCAGGTGATCATCGTCTTGATTAATTCATCCGTGAGACTTCCCAGCTTGCATTTCTTCGCTTTTTTCTTTAGCTCCGTTATGAATTTCTCCAGCGTCTCCCCGTCCTGCTGGCGATACGAAAAAAATTGGTACCTTTCGTACGCCAGATTTTCTTTCGGCAGAAAGTGGTCTTCAAATTTGTTCAGAAGGATTTGCAGCCTGTCCTTTTCCGATTCTGAGATTGTAAATGTTGTGTAAATTTTGAAGCCGTCTTCGCCGATATAGTGGAGTAACTGTGCGCATTGCGTCGCTTCTGACTTTTTGTTAGCTTCGGAAGCAACTAAGTAGTTCTCGAACCTGACTCGCCATGTGCGCCAGTTTTCCGCCACATTGTCAGTCATCGACATCGGTGGGACTCCTCTGTATTCGTTCGCCATCGTGTTGCCGTACTTTATTTATTTCAGGGACCGTCTTGGATAAGGTATGCGACTTACTTTAAGCGAGTAATTTCCTTTATTCGACTTCTCGCCCAGTATCGTCGTTCACTACTGACTGCGCCATGTTATGATAGGTTTCGGGAATAACGAGACACGTGTATACGATTGTGTGTCTCCCGAGGAACTCGAGCACACGGGCCTTTATTACGTAGATCTGTAGTGCGTGGGGGTACGAGCTCAGGTCCGCACGCACCACAGGTTCTCGCCCCGTACATCTCTTCACACTAGGTACCTCTACAACGTACTTATCAAGTATAAGCTCTTAATATTAATGGGAAGAACTGGCTCATCGTCGTTTTCCATTTTCAATTTAGTCTCATATTAAAATGGTCATATCTTATCACCAATAAATTGTTAAACTAGATTTATCAGGAATATTTATAGGAAATTGAACGCTCTACAAAAACAGTATCTTATACTTTTTTCATTAATCGAACCATTTAAAAGATATTCAAGGTCAAAGATTGAAGAATTTATGAAAAAAAAAACTTTTTGTTTTGAATTTTGTAACTTACTGAAAAATAGTTATTGTTAAATGGGTATCAATTGTTTCCGTAGGAAATTGACCGTCCTACAAAAAAGGTCTTTTGTGGTTAATCGATTACTCTAACCATTCGGAAGATATTTGCATTAGAATTCCAATGCTTACTGATTTTAATAGTTTTTAATAAATATTTTTTATTTATCCATTTAATTTATGAATTTTCTAAAATATTCATAAAAATTTGAGTTTATTTTGATAGAATGACAGTTTTTGATTCTTTGACGATATTTTCTTTTTATAATTTCACTCTTATCACAATTTAGTATCGTAATTTAATATTTTTCAACGGGTTTATTTAAAATGTAACTCAAATTTCTTTTTTCCACAAAATTTATAATACACCGTCCCCGTTATTGTTGCCGCATAACCTAACCCACCATGCGGCGCTAGTAGTCACTCAGAACGATGCAGGCTATGAAACCACAGGTGGCGCTAGTATGACAAATAATGAATAACAGAACTACCAACGTTTAAAACTAAATTTTCAAACTCCCCAGAAAAAAATATTTAATTATAAATTTTGTGGAAAAACGAAATTTGAGTTACATTTTAAATAAACCCGTTGAAAAATATTAAATTACGATACTTAATTGTGATAAGAGTAAAATTATAAAAAGAAAATATCGTTTAAGAATTGAAAACGGTCATTCTATCAAAATAAACTTAAATTTTTATGAATATTGTAGAAATTCCATAAATTAAATGGATAAATAGAAAATATTTATTAAAAAACTATGAAAACAGTAAGCATTGGAATACTAATGCGAATATCCTCTGAATGGTTAGAGTAATCGATTAACCACAAGAGACCTTTTCCGTAGAACGTTCAATTTCTCACAGAAATAACTGATACCCATTTGACAATAATTATTTTTCAGTAAGTTACAAAATTCAAAACAAAAAGTCATTTTTTTAAAATAAATTCTTCAATCTTTAACCTTGAACATCTTCAAAATGGTTCCATTAACACGTTGAGCCCCGCGTCGGTCCCTGGGGACTGACACTGGACTTTCCGTCTATCCCGCGTCGGTCCTGGCGGACCGACACGAGCCGCTCGCCGTCACCGACACGGGCTTTTCGCCGTTACCGAACCGAGCCGCTCGCGGCGGGCTGAACGGAAAGCGCAGCAATTTCGGCGCGTGGCTCAACGTGTTAATGAAAAAAGTATAAGAGACCATTTTTGTAGAGCGTTTAATTTTCTATGAATATTCATGATGAAACTAGTTTAACAATCTATTGGTGATAAGATATGACCATTTTTATATAAGACTACATTAAAGATGGAAAACAACGACAAGCCAGTTCTTCCCATTAATATTAAGAGCTTGAGCTTGGTGAGTACTTTGTAGAAGTACCTAGGAACTAGTTTTCGTGAGTGACATTAAAAAAAAAAAAAAAGTTTTTTTTTGACCCACCCTAATATATATATTGCAACGGTGAACTCTTCGTTGTTGCCTCGTGGTCTCGTTCTCCTTTGCCGATTTGTGGAGTCTTGGCTGGGTTGTTTCTGTAATTTCCCTAATTCTTACTCCGAGCGGGAAGCAGGCTGTTTGGGCCGTTTTCCGTTTCTATTTACAATCAGGACGCAGGATCGCTCCGTCATCTGTTTTGTCTATCTCCCCGAGTCTTAAAACCCTAGGAGCAGGGGCAAGCTAATGCAGGCTGTTACCTGTTTCCTGGTTAGAGAAGGGAGCGGGCTATGCGCCGTTTCCCGTTTCCTTCCTAAGTTTCTCTCGGCCTACTTGTAAACAAAGGGGTGGGAAGGTGGATGGGTTTCATTCATTTGCCATTAGTTGAACCGTGATGCATTCGTTGTTTTATTTAACTTGTGAAATCCTTAGAGTGTAAATCTAAATGGGATTATATTTTACATAAATGAGCCATTATGGGGTTTGCTGGTGGTCCGGCTCGCTCGGAGCCTCCTCATCTAATGTCTCTCTAGGTCCCATCTTCGAGGCCCCTGGACTCTCGCTCCGGTCAGTGGCGTGGGGGTACCGGCGTGGTGGGGTCGCGCGCTTGCGCGCTACTCTCGGCCGTACGTTGTTACGGTGGGGATCGCTCCGCGTGCTCCCCGCCTTCGGGGTGCCTTGTGGTCCGTTTCAATATATATTGTAACGAGACGGGATTTCTCGTTGCTCTCTTTTTGCTCTCTCTTTACCACCTCTCCGAGTACTTTCATCCCCTCCACCTTACCGCGTAGATGACGAAATATCGTACGATTCTTCCACCTCTCCGATTGGACTTATATAAGATCGGCTGATTCAGCCACCTCTCCTAGTAATTTCATACCCTCTATCTCGCCAGATAGCTGACGCAACATCGTACGAGCCTGCCACCTCTCCTACGAAACTGATGTTATATCGTACGATATTACCACCTCTCCCGGTATTTTCATCCCCGCCGCTACGAAAACTTATATAAGATCGTATGATGTTTCCCCTTCTACCAACTATTTTATCCCTGCCACAAAATGATGATAAAACATCACGACACATTTCCATCTCTTCCCGGATCTCAACTGATATAAAAACCCCGAGCGCGGGCAATTCGGGGTCTTACACTTCAGCAACTGCAAATGGTTGTTCGTATCTCCAATATTGGCCTTAGGCCCACCTAGGTAGTAGATAGGGACCTCGGACTGATCGTTGGCCTCAAGCATTGCGCTTGAAAGTTTGCGACAGTTCCGAGAGAATCCGTGAGCACTGGCCCCGATTATTGCAATCGGAAGTTCAGTAGCTTCTTTACGGCAATTCGGAGAGAGGCTTGAGGATCGATCGTAATCTCGACAGCACCGGGGCAAACGTGGCAGAAGTGTTTGTCTTCTTAAGACAAGTCAACTCAACTTGTCCAGGTTTTGCTCGAGTGCCCGTGACTGACTCTTTCTCGAATCAATTGGTCGCGCCCCCCCCACCGCTCAGGAAATTAGGGGATAGAAGCCTATCTAACTCATCCACGATGCAGTCAAAGTAAATCGGGTCATACCGCGATAAGTTAGAATAACCTCAGTCGATACACTGTTGCGTTAACGCCGACTGCGGAGTGAACGCAAAATACCAAGCGTAGTAAGAAAGAGATAGGAAAATCGTGCGCACCATAGGCAGAGAGACGCGTACACCCCCTAAAATTAAAGAAAAATAAAATCATACTTTGCACGGACGACGCTTGATCTACGACGTCGGACGAACTTAAAATCTTCTCAAGGAAAAAAATCGTATTCGAACGAACTTGGTCAATTCCCGGTCCTTCTGACCATTTCAAGCGTAAAGAGACTTCTTGCGCGAACCTAATAAAAAATAAAATCCAAAATCGAAGATCCTAACCTCACGGTATGTGATGAACGATCTGTGCGATCGATAAACGTGGCATACGTGAACGATAACATACAATCTGAGGCTGTCCCGAACAACCCACGTGGAATTCAAATTATTATACACTTATCGAGTCCAGTACTCGAGCTCTCCTCAACTGAATCTGAGTATCCATCCCGATACACCTCCTTCGAGATTATATCCGAGAAGAGACGGTGGAATAAACCGTCTACCGAAATCCCGAAACGTTTCAATATACATGAAGAGTTCCATAAACTATAGGCATCGGTCCGGGTCACCCCCCCCCCCCCCTCATAATCTTGTCAAATTTTTTTGGAATGTAGTTCTTGATGACCTATATGTCCCTGAATTTTTTCAGATTTTTTCCTCCATTATTTCGGCTGTAGTAATTGAGGGCATTTCGTGACATTTCCGTTTTTTTTTTTTCAATTTAATTTCCTAGTATTGTATCGCAAAATTAAAATTACACTTGGAATGCATTTCTATGTAAAATTTTCTTAACTATCTGAAAAGAATATTGATTTTCAGTTTGGACTAATAAAAAGCTCTCAAAATCGGGCTTTAACAATAAAAAGCTATTTTTCGGCCATTGCGCATGTGTGAAAGTTTTTTTCAACATTTTTTTTAGAAAGCTGAGAAGATTTTACATATTAATTGTCGAATTCACGTTGGGATCTCTGTAAAACTGCTAGAATCGATGAAAGTTCAGAATCGAATGATAAATCAAATTTTATTTTCTACATTTGAAACGTATAAATTGTACTTCAATCCTCATGAGGTATCGATTATTCGAGATTTTTGTCTTTTACATAGAAATGCAATGTCTTGACTACTCCCAATATCCTAAAGAGGAAGAAAGTTAGACGATTATTTATACAATGAAATTGAAAATAGGCCTTAACATTTCTTGAAAATATTCCTTCAATAGCGAAATAGTTTTTATTCGTCCTCAAAAACTTGAACAATAGAAAAATTCGGAGAATTCGACACAGGCCTTACAATAGCGGAACCTAAATTATTAGTAATTGGCGCAATGTTGTGAATTGATCGGGGCAAACAAATCAAAGTCTGCCAAATATCGACGTTGTGTTCGTTGAGAGGATGAAATATTTTGAACTAAAGCCAACGTTAGATGAACAAGCATCTCACCCGAAATCAATTAAAGAGACCCGATCAATTCACAACATTGCGCCAATTACTAATAACTTAGGTTCCGCTATTGTCAGGCCTGTGTCGACTTCTTCGAATTTTTCTATTTTTCAAGTTTTTGACGACGAATAAAAACTATTTCGCAATTGAAGGAATATTTTCAAGAAATGTTAAGGCCGATTTTCAATTTCATTGTACAAATGAACGTCTAACTTTCTTTCTCTTCAGGATATTGGGAGTAGTCAAGTCATTGCATTTCTATGTAAAAGACAAAAATGTCGAATAATCGATACCTCATGAGGATTGAAGAAGAATTTATACATTTCAAATGGGAAAAATAAAATTTGATTTATCATTCGATTTTGAACTTTCATCGATTCTAGCAGTTTTACAGAGATCCCAACGTGAATTTGACAATTAAAATGTAAAATTTTCTCAGCTTTCTGAAAAAAATGTTGAAAAAAACTTTCACACATGCGCAATGGCCGAAGAATAGCTATTTATTGTTAAAGCCCGATTTTGAGAGCTTTTTGTTAGTCCAAACTGAGAATCAATATTCATTTCAGATAGTTAAGAAAATTTCACATAGAAATGCATTCCAAGTGGAATTTCAATTTTGCGATACAATACTAGGAAATTAAATTGAAAAAAAAAAAAAACGGAAATGTCACGAAATGCCCTTAATTACTACGACCGAAATAATGGAGGAAAAAATCTGAAAAAGTTCAGGGACATATAGGTCATCAAGGACTACATCCCAAAAAAATTTGAAAAGATTCTGAGGGGGGGTGACCCGGACCGATGCCCATAGTTTATGGAACTCTTTATATATATATATGGGGCATTCCATGACAGATCGATCAACTTCTGGCGGTCATTTTTTAGATTGTTTTCATAATTTTTTATTCGAAAGTACTCATCGAAATAAACGAGCCCAATTTTTTTCAGATTTTTAAAAAATATATTGTACGAGATTTTTTCTTTTGAAAAACAAAAAAAAGCAATGTCCGTTTTTTTTCGCCTGAAAGTATTCACGGAATTCTTATGATTTATAAGAAAATTTTCAAACGCTATTGCAAGATGGAGCTTTCAAAACTACCGGAGAGAAAAAAAAAATCAAAAAATTCGCTAACAAATGTGGCGAACGGTGGGTGTGGATATTTATGCTGCATTTCTGCATTGCTGTCGCGTACAATTTTTTGATTTTTATTTTTTTCTCTGGTAGTTTTGAAAGCTCCGACTTGCAATAGCGTTTGAAAATTTTCTTATAAATCATAAGAATTCTGTGAATTTTTTCAGGCAAAAAAAAACGGACATTCTTTTTTTTTTTTTTTTATTTCAAAAAAAAAATCTCGTAAAACGTATTTTTTATAAATCTGAAAAAAATTGGGCTCGTTTATTTCGATGAGTACTTTCGAATAAAAAATTATGAAAACGATCTAAAAAATGACCGCCAGAAGTTGATCGATCTGTCATAGAATGCCCCATATATATACAGGGTGTCCAATTTTAATCTTACATTGAATTTATCTCGAAAAATGCTACTCCGATCAAAAATTATGTATGACAAAACATAAAGGGCCTGAAAGGGGACGGACAAAAAATTTTTATTTGGTCGAAAATCCAAAATGGCGATTTTAAGATGGCTAACATAATTTTTTAAGATGAAACCATACTTATTTCTTCGCATCAAAAATTTTGTCATGTCAAAACTGACAACTTTCGTACGGAACTTATTTCGATAAAATTCATAATTTCTAGGTTAGAACACAATTTTTTAATTGACTATTTCAGCGTTATCCAGGATGTACCACGAGGAGGTAAAGTCATTTACATCCCACGTGTAAGTGTAAGTGTAAGTGTAAGTGTAAGTGTAAGTGTAAGTGTAAGTGTAAGTGCAAGTGTAAGTGCAAGTGTGAGTGTAAGTGTGAGTGTAAGTGTAAGTGTAAGTGTAAGTGTAAGTGTAAGTGTAAGTGTAAGTGTAAGTGTAAGTGTAAGTGTAAGTGTAAGTGTAAGTGTAAGTGTAAGTGTAAGTGTACGTGTAAGTGTGAGTGTGAGTGTAAGTGTAAGTGGGAGTGTAAGTGTAAGTGTAAGTGTAAGTGTGAGTGTGAGTGTGAGTGTAAGTGTGATTGTAAGTGTAAGTGTAAGTGTAAGCGTAAGTGTAAGTGTAGGTGTAAGTGTAAGTGTAAGTGTAAGTATAAGTGTTAGTGTAAGTATAAGTATAAGTGTTAGTGTAAGTGTAAGTGTAAGTGTAAGTGTAAGTGTAAGTGTAAGTGTAAGTGTAAGTGTAAGTGTAAGTGTAAGTGTAAGTGTAAGTGTGAGTGTAAGTGTAAGTGTAAGTGTAAGTGTAAGTATGAGTGTAAGTGTAAGTGTAAGTTTAAGTGTAAGTGTAAGTGTAAGTGTAAGTGTAAGTGTAAGTGTAAGTGTAAGTGTAAGTGTAAGTGTAAGTGTAAGTGTAAGTGTAAGTGTAAGTGTAAGTGTAAGTGTAAGTGTAAGTGTAAGTGTAAGTGTAAGTGTAAGTGTAAGTGAAAGTGTAAGTGTAAGTGTAAGTGTAAGTGTAAGTGTAAGTGTAAGTGTAAGTGTAAGTGTAAGTGTAAATGTAAGTGTAAGTGTAAGTGTAAGTGTAAGTGTAAGTGTAAGTGTAAGTGTAAGTGTAAGTGTAAGTGTAAGTGTAAGTGTAAGTGTAAGTGTAAGTGTAAGTGTAAGTGTAAGTGTAAGTATAAGTGTAAGTGTAAGTGTAAGTGTAAGTGTAAGTGTAAGTGTAAGTGTAAGTGTAAGTGTAAGTGTAAGTGTAAGTGTAAGCGTAAGTGTGAGTGTGAGTGTAAGTGTAAGTGTAAGTGTAAGTGTAAGTGTAAGTGTAAGTGTAAGTGTAAGTGTAAGTGTAAGTGTAAGTGTAAGTGTAAGTGTAAGTGTAAGTGTAAGTGTAAGTGTAAGTGTAAGTGTAAGTGTAAGTGTAAGTGTAAGTGTAAGTGTAAGTGTAAGTGTAAGTGTAAGTGTAAGTGTAAGTGTAAGTGTAAGTGTAAGTGTAAGTGTAAGTGTAAGTGTAAGTGTAAGTGTAAGCGTAGGTGTGAGTGTGAGTGTAAGTGTAAGTGTCAGTGTAAGTGTAAGTGTAAGTGTAAGTGTAAGTGTAAGTGTAAGTGTAAGTGTAAGTGTAAGTGTAAGTGTAAGTGTAAGTGTAAGTGTAAGTGTAAGTGTAAGTGTAAGTGTAAGTGTAAGTGTAAGTGTGAGTGTAAGTGTAAGTGTAGATGTAAGTGTAAGTGTAAGTGTAAGTGTAAGTGTAAGTGTAAGTGTAAGTGTAAGTGTAAGTGTAAGTGTAAGTGTAAGTGTAAGTGTAAGCGTAAGTGTGAGTGTGAGTGTAAGTGTAAGTGTAAGTGTAAGTGTAAGTGTAAGTGTAAGTGTAAGTGTAAGTGTAAGTGTAAGTGTAAGTGTAAGTGTAAGTGTAAGTGTAAGTGTAAGTGTAAGTGTAAGTGTAAGTGTAAGTGTAAGTGTAAGTGTAAGTGTAAGTGTAAGTGTAAGTGTAAGTGTAAGTGTAAGTGTAAGTGTAAGTGTAAGTGTAAGTGTAAGTGTAAGTGTAAGTGTAAGTGTAAGTGTAAGTGTAAGTGTAAGTGTAAGTGTAAGTGTAAGTGTGAGTGTAAGTGTGAGCGTAAGTGTGAGTGTGAGTGTAAGTGTAAGTGTCAGTGTAAGTGTAAGTGTAAGTGTAAGTGTAAGTGTAAGTGTAAGTGTAAGTGTAAGTGTAAGTGTGAGTGTAAGTGTAAGTGTAAGTGTAAGTGTAAGTGTAAGTGTAAGTGTAAGTGTAAGTGTGAGTGTAAGTGTAAGTGTAGATGTAAGTGTAAGTGTAAGTGTAAGTGTAAGTGTAAGTGTAAGTGTAAGTGTAAGTGTAAGTGTAAGTGTAAGTGTAAGTGTAAGTGTCAGTGTAAGTGTAAGTGTCAGTGTAAGTGTAAGTGTAAGTGTAAGTGTAAGTGTAAGTGTAAGTGTAAGTGTAAGTGTAAGTGTAAGTGTAAGTGTAAGTGTAAGTGTGAGTGTAAGTGTAAGTGTAAGTGTAAGTGTAAGTGTAAGTGTAAGTGTAAGTGTAAGTGTAAGTGTGAGTGTAAGTGTAAGTGTAAGTGTAAGTGTAAGTGTAAGTGTAAGTGTAAGTGTAAGTGTAAGTGTGAGTGTAAGTGTAAGTGTAAGTGTAAGTGTAAGTGTAAGTGTAAGTGTAAGTGTGAGTGTAAGTGTAAGTGTAGATGTAAGTGTAAGTGTAAGTGTGAGCGTAAGTGTAAGTGTAAGTGTAAGTGTAAGTGTAAGTGTAAGTGTAAGTGTAAGTGTAAGTGTAAGTGTAAGTGTAAGTGTAAGTGTAAGTGTAAGTGTAAGTGTGAGTGTAAGTGTAAGTGTAAGTGTAAGTGTAAGTGTAAGTGTAAGTGTAAGTGTAAGTGTGAGTGTAAGTGTAAGTGTAGATGTAAGTGTAAGTGTAAGTGTAAGTGTAAGTGTAAGTGTAAGTGTAAGTGTAAGTGTAAGTGTAAGTGTAAGTGTAAGTGTCAGTGTAAGTGTAAGTGTCAGTGTAAGTGTAAGTGTAAGTGTAAGTGTAAGTGTAAGTGTAAGTGTAAGTGTAAGTGTAAGTGTAAGTGTAAGTGTAAGTGTAAGTGTAAGTGTGAGTGTAAGTGTAAGTGTAAGTGTAAGTGTAAGTGTAAGTGTAAGTGTAAGTGTAAGTGTAAGTGTGAGTGTAAGTGTAAGTGTAAGTGTAAGTGTAAGTGTAAGTGTAAGTGTAAGTGTAAGTGTAAGTGTGAGTGTAAGTGTAAGTGTAAGTGTAAGTGTAAGTGTAAGTGTAAGTGTAAGTGTGAGTGTAAGTGTAAGTGTAGATGTAAGTGTAAGTGTAAGTGTAAGTGTAAGTGTAAGTGTAAGTGTAAGTGTAAGTGTAAGTGTAAGTGTAAGTGTAAGTGTAAGTGTAAGTGTAAGTGTAAGTGTAAGTGTAAGTGTAAGTGTAAGTGTAAGTGTAAGTGTAAGTGTAAGTGTAAGTGTAAGTGTAAGTGTAAGTGTAAGTGTAAGTGTAAGTGTAAGTGTAAGTGTAAGTGTTAGTGTAAGTGTAAGTGTAAGTGTAAGTGTAAGTGTAAATGTAAGTGTAAGTGTAAATGTAAGTGTAAGTGTAAGTGTAAGTGTAAGTGTAGGTGTAAGTGTAAGTGTAAGTGTAAGTGTAAGTGTAAGTGTAAGTGTAAGTGTAAGTGTAAGTGTAAGTGTAAGTGTAAGTGTAAGTGTAAGTGTAAGTGTAAGTGTAAGTGTAAGTGTAAGTGTAAGTGTAAGTGTAAGTGTAAGTGTAAGTGTAAGTGTAAGTGTAAGTGTAAGTGTAAGTGTAAGTGTAAGTGTAAGTGTAAGTGTAAGTGTAAGTGTAAGTGTAAGTGTAAGTGTAAGTGTAAGTGTAAGTGTAAGTGTAAGTGTAAGTGTAAGTGTAAGTGTAAGTGTAAGTGTAAGTGTAAGTGTAAGTGTAAGTGTAAGTGTAAGTGTGAGTGTAAGTGTAAGTGTAAGTGTAAGTGTAAGTGTAAGTGTAAGTGTAAGTGTAAGTGTAAGTGTAAGTGTAAGTGTAAGTGTAAGTGTAAGTGTAAGTGTAAGTGTGAGTGTAAGTTTTAGTGTAAGTGTAAGTGTAAGTGTAAGTGTAAGTGTAAGTGTAAGTGTAAGTGTAAGTGTAAGTGTAAGTGTAAGTGTAAGTGTAAGTGTAAGTGTAAGTGTAAGTGTAAGTGTAAGTGTAAGTGTAAGTGTAAGTGTAAGTGTAAGTGTAAGTGTAAGTGTAAGTGTAAGTTTAAGTGTAAGTGTAAGTGTAAGTGTAAGTGTAAGTGTAAGTGTAAGTGTAGGTGTAAGTGTAAGTGTAAGTGTAAGTGTAAGTGTAAGTGTAAGTGTAAGTGTAAGTGTAAGTGTAAGTGTAAGTGTAAGTGTGAGTGTAAGTGTAAGTGTAAGTGTAAGTGTAAGTGTAAGTGTAAGTGTAAGTGTAAGTGTAAGTGTAAGTGTAAGTGTAAGTGTAAGTGTAAGTGTAAGTGTAAGTGTAAGTGTAAGTGTAAGTGTAAGTGTAAGTGTAAGTGTAAGTGTAAGTGTAAGTGTGAGTGTAAGTGTAAGTGTAAGTGTAAGTGTAAGTGTAAGTGTAAGTGTAAGTGTAAGTGTAAGAGTAAGTGTGAGTGTAAGTCTAAGTGTAAGTGTAAGTGTATGTGTAAGTGTGATTGTAATTCCAATTGTAAGTGTAAGTGTAAGTGTGAGTGTGCTTGTGAGTGTGAGTGTAAGTGTGAGTGTGAGTGTGAGTGTAGGTGTAAGTGTAAGTGTAAGTGTAAGTGTAAGTGTAAGTGTAAGTGTAAGTGTAAGTGTAAGTGTAAGTGTAAGTGTAAGTGTAAGTGTAAGTGTAAGTGTAAGTGTAAGTGTAAGTGTAAGTGTAAGTGTAAGTGTAAGTGTAAGTGTAAGTGTAAGTGTAAGTGTAAGTGTAAGTGTAAGTGTAAGTGTAAGTGTAAGTGTAAGTGTAAGTGTAAGTGTAAGTGTAAGTGTAAGTGTAAGTGTAAGTGTAAGTGTAAGTGTAAGTGTAAGTGTAAGTGTAAGTGTAAGTGTAAGTGTAAGTGTAAGTGTAAGTGTAAGTGTAAGTGTAAGTGTAAGTGTAAGTGTAAGTGTAAGTGTAAGTGTAAGTGTAAGTGTAAGTGTAAGTGTAAGTGTAAGTGTAAGTGTAAGTGTAAGTGTAAGTGTAAGTGTAAGTGTAAGTGTAAGTGTAAGTGTAAGTGTAAGTGTAAGTGTAAGTGTAAGTGTAAGTGTAAGTGTAAGTGTAAGTGTAAGTGTAAGTGTAAGTGTAAGTGTAAGTGTAAGTGTAAGTGTAAGTGTGAGTGTAAGTGTAAGTGTAAGTGTAAGTGTAAGTGTAAGTGTAAATGTAAGTGTAAGTGTAAGTGTAAGTGTAAGTGTTAGTGTAAGTGTAAGTGTAAGTGTAAGTGTAAGTGTAAGTGTAAGTGTAAGTGTAAGTGTAAGTGTAAGTGTAAGTGTAAGTGTAAGTGTAAGTGTAAGTGTAAGTGTAAGTGTAAGTGTAAGTGTAAGCGTAAGTGTAAGTGTAAGTGTAAGTGTAAGTGTAAGTGTAAGTGTAAGTGTAAGTGTAAGTGTAAGTGTAAGTGTAAGTGTAAGTGTAAGTGTAAGTGTAAGTGTAAGTGTAAGTGTGAGTGTAAGTGTCAATGTGAGTGTAAGTGTCAGTGTAAGTGTAAGTGTAAGTGTAAGTGTAAGGGTAAGTGTAAGTTTAAGTGTAAGTGTAAGTGTAAGTGTAAGTGTAAGTGTGAGTGTAAGTGTAAGTGTAAGTGTAAGTGTAAGTGTAAGTGTAAGTGTAAGTGTAAGTGTAAGTGTAAGTGTAAGTGTAAGTGTAAGTGTAAGTGTAAGTGTAAGTGTAAGTGTAAGTGTAAGTGTAAGTGTAAGTGTAAGTGTAAATGTAAGTGTAAGTGTAAGTGTAAGTGTAAGTGTAAGTGTAAGTGTAAGTGTAAGTGTAAGTGTAAGTGTAAGTGTAAGTGTAAGTGTAAGTGTAAGTGTAAGTGTAAGTGTAAGTGTAAGTGTAAGTGTAAGTGTAAGTGTAAGTGTAAGTGTAAGTGTAAGTGTAAGTGTAAGTGTAAGTGTAAGTGTAAGTGTAAGTGTAAGTGTAAGTGTAAGTGTAAGTGTAAGTGTAAGTGTAAGTGTAAGTGTAAGTGTAAGTGTAAGTGTAAGTGTAAGTGTAAGTGTAAGTGTAAGTGTAAGTGTAAGTGTAAGTGTAAGTGTAAGTGTAAGTGTAAGTGTAAGTGTAAGTGTAAGTGTAAGTGTAAGTGTAAGTGTAAGTGTAAGTGTAAGTGTGAGTGTAAGTGTAAGAGTAAGTGTGAGTGTAAATGTAAGTGTGAGTGTAAGTGTATGTGTAAGTGTGATTGTAATTGTAAGTGTAAGTGTAAGTGTAAGTGTAAGTCTGAGTGTAAGTGTAAGTGTAAGTGTAAGTGTAGGTGTAAGTGTAAGTGTAAGTGTAAGTGTAAGTGTAAGTGTAAGTGTAAGTGTAAGTGTGAGTGTAAGTGTAAGTGTAAGTGTAAGTAAGAGTGTAAGTGTAAGTGTGAGTGTAAGTGTAAGTGTAAGTGTAAGTGTAAGTGTAAGTGTAAGAGTAAGTGTAAGTGTAAGTGTAAGTGTAAGTGTAAGTGTAAGTGTGAGTGTAAGTGTAAGTGTAAGTGTAAGTGTAAGTGTAAGTGTAAGTGTGAGTGTAAGTGTAAGTGTAAGTGTAAGTGTAAGTGTAAGTGTAAGTGTAAGTGTAAGTGTAAGTGTAAGTGTAAGTGTAAGTGTAAGTGTAAGTGTAAGTGTAAGTGTAAGTGTAAGTGTAAGTGTAAGTGTAAGTGTAAGTGTAAGTGTAAGTGTAAGTGTAAGTGTAAGTGTAAGTGTAAGTGTAAGTGTAAGTGTAAGTGTAAGTGTAAGTGTAAGTGTAAGTGTAAGTGTAAGTGTAAGTGTAAGTGTAAGTGTAAGTGTAAGTGTAAGTGTAAGTGTAAGTGTAAGTGTAAGTGTAAGTGTAAGTGTAAGTGTAAGTGTAAGTGTAAGTGTAAGTGTAAGTGTAAGTGTAAGTGTAAGTGTAAGTGTAAGTGTAAGTGTAAGTGTAAGTGTAAGTGTAAGTGTAAGTGTAAGTGTAAGTGTAAGTGTAAGTGTAAGTGTAAGTGTAAGTGTAAGTGTAAGTGTAAGTGTAAGTGTAAGTGTAAGTGTAAGTGTAAGTGTAAGTGTAAGTGTGAGTGTAAGTGTAAGTGTAAGTGTAAGTGTAAGTGTAAGTGTAAGTGTAAGTGTGAGTGTAAGTGTAAGTGTGATTGTAAGTGTAAGTGTAAGTGTAAGTGTAAGCGTAGGTGTAAGTGTAGGTGTAAGTGTAAGTGTAAGTGTAAGTATAAGTGTTAGTGTAAGTATAAGTGTTAGTGTGAGTGTAAGTGTAAGTGTAAGTGTAAGTGTAAGTGTAAGTGTAAGTGTAAGTGTAAGTGTAAGTGTAAGTGTAAGTGTAAGTGTAAGTGTAAGTGTAAGTATGAGTGTAAGTGTAGGAGTAAGTGTAAGTGTAAGTGTAAGTGTAAGTGTAAGTGTAAGTGTAAGTGTAAGTGTAAGTGTAAGTGTAAGTGTAAGTGTAAGTGTAAGTGTAAGTGTAAGTGTAAGTGTAAGTGTAAGTGTAAGTGTAAGTGTAAGTGTAAGTGTAAGTGTAAGTGTAAGTGTAAGTGTAAGTGTAAGTGTAAGTGTAAGTGTAAGTGTAAGTGTAAGTGTAAGTGTAAGTGTAAGTGTAAGTGTAAGTGTAAGTGTAAGTGTAAGTGTAAGTGTAAGTGTAAGTGTAAGTGTAAGTGTAAGTGTAAGTGTAAGTGTAAGTGTAAGTGTAAGTGTAAGTGTGAGTGTGAGTGTAAGTGTAAGTGTAAGTGTAAGTGTAAGTGTAAGTGTAAGTGTAAGTGTAAGTGTAAGTGTAAGTGTAAGTATAAGTGTAAGGGTAAGTGTAAGTGTAAGTGTAGGTGTAAGTGTAAGTGTAAGTGTAAGTGTAAGTGTAAGTGTAAGTGTAAGTGTAAGTGTAAGTGTGAGTGTAAGTGTAAGTGTAAGTGTAAGTGTAAGTGTAAGTGTAAGTGTAAGTGTAAGTGTAAGTGTACGTGTAAGTGTAAGTGTAAGTGTAAGTGTAAGTGTAAGTGTAAGTGTAAGTGTACGTGTAAGTGTCAGTGTAAGTGTAAGTGTAAGTGTAAGTGTAAGTGTAAGTGTAAGTGTAAGTGTAAGTGTAAGTGTAAGTGTAAGTGTAAGTGTAAGTGTAAGTGTAAGTGTAAGTGTAAGTGTAAGTGTAAGTGTAAGTGTAAGTGTAAGTGTAAGTGTAAGTGTAAGTGTAAGTGTAAGTGTAAGTGTAAGTGTAAGTGTAAGTGTAAGTGTAAGTGTAAGTGTAAGTGTAAGTGTAAGTGTAAGTGTAAGTGTAAGTGTAAGTGTAAGTGTAAGTGTAAGTGTAAGTGTAAGTGTAAGTGTAAGTGTAAGTGTAAGTGTAAGTGTAAGTGTAAGTGTAAGTGTAAGTGTAAGTGTAAGTGTAAGTGTAAGTGTAAGTGTAAGTGTAAGTGTAAGTGTAAGTGTAAGTGTAAGTGTAAGTGTAAGTGTAAGTGTAAGTGTAGGTGTAAGTGTAAGTGTAAGTGTAAGTGTCAGTGTAAGTGTAAGTGTAAGTGTAAGTGTAAGTGTAAGTGTAAGTGTAAGTGTAAGAGTAAGTGTGAGTGTAAGTGTAAGTGTGAGTGTAAGTGTATGTGTAAGTGTGATTGTAATTGTAAGTGTAAGTGTAAGTGTAAGTGTGAGTGTAAGTGTAAGTGTAAGTGTAAGTGTAAGTGTAGGTGTAAGTGTAAGTGTAAGTGTAAGTGTAAGTGTAAGTGTGAGTGTAAGTGTAAGTGTAAGTGTGAGTGTAAGTGTAAGTGTAAGTGTAAGTGTAAGTGTAAGTGTAAGTGTAAGTGTAAGTGTAAGTGTAAGTGTAAGTGTAAGTGTAAGTGTAAGTGTAAGTGTAAGTGTTAGTGAAAGTGTAAGTGTAAGTGTAAGTGTAAGTGTAAGTGTAAGTGTAAGTGTAAGTGTAAGTGTAAGTGTAAGTGTAAGTGTAAGTGTAAGTGTAAGTGTAAGTGTAAGTGTAAGTGTAAGTGTAAGTGTAAGTGTAAGTGTAAGTGTAAGTGTAAGTGTAAGTGTAAGTGTAAGTGTAAGTGTAAGTGTAAGTGTAAGTGTAAGTGTAAGTGTAAGTGTAAGTGTAAGTGTAAGTGTAAGTGTAAGTGTAAGTGTAAGTGTAAGTATAAGTGTAAGTGTAAGTGTTAGTGTAAGTGTAAGTGTAAGTGTAAGTGTAAGTGTAAGTGTAAGTGTAAGTGTAAGTGTAAGTGTAAGTGTAAGTGTAAGTGTAAGTGTAAGTGTAAGTGTAAGTGTAAGTGTAAGTGTAAGTGTAAGTGTAAGTGTAAGTGTAAGTGTAAGTGTAAGTGTAAGTGTAAGTGTAAGTGTAAGTGTAAGTGTAAGTGTAAGTGTAAGTGTAAGAGTAAGTGTAAGTGTAAGTGTAAGTGTAAGTGTAAGTGTAAGTGTAAGTGTAAGTGTAAGTGTAAGTGTAAGTGTAAGTGTAAGTGTAAGTGTAAGTGTAAGTGTAAGTGTAAGTGTAAGTGTAAGTGTAAGTGTAAGTGTAAGTGTAAGTGTAAGTGTAAGTGTAAGTGTAAGTGTAAGTGTAAGTGTAAGTGTAAGTGTAAGTGTAAGTGTAAGTGTAAGTGTAAGTGTAAGTGTAAGTGTAAGTGTAAGTGTAAGTGTAAGTGTAAGTGTAAGTGTAAGTGTAAGTGTAAGTGTAAGTGTAAGTGTAAGTGTAAGTGTAAGTGTAAGTGTAAGTGTAAGTGTAAGTGTAAGTGTAAGTGTAAGTGTAAGTGTAAGTGTAAGTGTAAGTGTAAGTGTAAGTGTAAGTGTAAGTGTAAGTGTAAGTGTAAGTGTAAGTGTAAGTGTAAGTGTAAGTGTAAGTGTAAGTGTAAGTGTAAGTGTAAGTGTAAGTGTAAGTATAAGTGTAAGTGTAAGTGTAAGTGTAAGTGTAAGTGTAAGTGTAAGTGTAAGTGTAAGTGTAAGTGTAAGTGTAAGTGTAAGCGTAAGTGTGAGTGTGAGTGTAAGTGTAAGTGTAAGTGTAAGTGTAAGTGTAAGTGTAAGTGTAAGTGTAAGTGTAAGTGTAAGTGTAAGTGTAAGTGTAAGTGTAAGTGTAAGTGTAAGTGTAAGTGTAAGTGTAAGTGTAAGTGTAAGTGTAAGTGTAAGTGTAAGTGTAAGTGTAAGTGTAAGTGTAAGTGTAAGTGTAAGTGTAAGTGTAAGTGTAAGTGTAAGTGTAAGTGTAAGTGTAAGTGTAAGTGTAAGTGTAAGTGTAAGTGTAAGTGTAAGTGTAAGTGTAAGTGTAAGCGTAGGTGTGAGTGTGAGTGTAAGTGTAAGTGTCAGTGTAAGTGTAAGTGTAAGTGTAAGTGTAAGTGTAAGTGTAAGTGTAAGTGTAAGTGTAAGTGTAAGTGTGAGTGTAAGTGTAAGTGTAAGTGTAAGTGTAAGTGTAAGTGTAAGTGTAAGTGTAAGTGTAAGTGTGAGTGTAAGTGTAAGTGTAAGTGTAGATGTAAGTGTAAGTGTGAGTGTAAGTGTAAGTGTAAGTGTAAGTGTAAGTGTAAGTGTAAGTGTAAGTGTAAGCGTAAGTGTGAGTGTGAGTGTAAGTGTAAGTGTAAGTGTAAGTGTAAGTGTAAGTGTAAGTGTAAGTGTAAGTGTAAGTGTAAGTGTAAGTGTAAGTGTAAGTGTAAGTGTAAGTGTAAGTGTAAGTGTAAGTGTAAGTGTAAGTGTAAGTGTAAGTGTAAGTGTAAGTGTAAGTGTAAGTGTAAGTGTAAGTGTAAGTGTAAGTGTAAGTGTAAGTGTAAGTGTAAGTGTAAGTGTGAGTGTAAGTGTAAGTGTAAGTGTAAGTGTAAGTGTAAGTGTAAGTGTAAGTGTAAGTGTAAGTGTAAGTGTAAGTGTAAGTGTAAGTGTAAGTGTAAGTGTAAGTGTAAGTGTAAGTGTAAGTGTAAGTGTAAGTGTAAGTGTAAGTGTAAGTGTAAGTGTGAGTGTAAGTTTTAGTGTAAGTGTAAGTGTAAGTGTAAGTGTAAGTGTAAGTGTAAGTGTAAGTGTAAGTGTAAGTGTAAGTGTAAGTGTAAGTGTAAGTGTAAGTGTAAGTGTAAGTGTAAGTGTAAGTGTAAGTGTAAGTGTAAGTGTAAGTGTAAGTGTAAGTGTAAGTTTAAGTGTAAGTGTAAGTGTAAGTGTAAGTGTAAGTGTAAGTGTAGGTGTAAGTGTAAGTGTAAGTGTAAGTGTAAGTGTAAGTGTAAGTGTAAGTGTAAGTGTAAGTGTAAGTGTAAGTGTAAGTGTGAGTGTAAGTGTAAGTGTAAGTGTAAGTGTAAGTGTAAGTGTAAGTGTAAGTGTAAGTGTAAGTGTAAGTGTAAGTGTAAGTGTAAGTGTAAGTGTAAGTGTAAGTGTAAGTGTAAGTGTAAGTGTAAGTGTAAGTGTAAGTGTAAGTGTAAGTGTAAGTGTAAGTGTGAGTGTAAGTGTAAGTGTAAGTGAAAGTGTAAGTGTAAGTGTAAGTGTAAGTGTAAGAGTAAGTGTGAGTGTAAGTCTAAGTGTAAGTGTAAGTGTATGTGTAAGTGTGA